>OZ035881.1:164752814-164972123 GCA_964034835.1 Muscina levida
ATATGCAATACTTGTATGTCAAGAGTTTAATTATTGTTTATAATTATAATCAAACTTCACTACCTCTGTAAAAAAAGTATATATCGTGAAACATACATATATATGGGGGCTATATCTAAATCTGAACCGATATGCTTAGTTTTGTTACCACATTAGAATAGTGTGAAAAAACTAAGATGTGCAAAGTTTTGTTAACATCAGAGCAAAAATGTGGTTTTTGGCAACAATAATCTATAAAAGGTTATGCTAATTTGTATGGGAGGTACCAGAAGGGGCGGGGCAAGTGGACCCATTATTTCAGTATATACTTCACGCTGTCAAATAATAATACCATCCAAATTTTAGCTTCGTAGAGCCCTCCAGCATGAAGTTAGTGACAGAATAGTTGTTTTAGTAAAATAGGTCATTTTGTATGGGAGGTACTTGAGGGGGCGTGGCTATTTCGCCCATTTTCCAACCAACATTACGACTAGTGAATTTTATGCCACTGGTAAATTTCTATCCAAATTGATTAAGAACTACTCCAATTATCGTCTTAACCATTTACTCAGCCGGCCAGACGGACATAGCTTTATTGGGTTAAAAAGCTCCAAAACTTATTTTTTGTAAAGAAATCTAGGGTCTCAGTTATATGTTCTGTTGTGTTTAACTTTTTCCCGTTTAAAATTATATATTCTCTCTACCATGTAGCTGAGCTTGTACAAATTTTATTCAAAATTTGTTAAAAATTGTAATAATAACACACAAAATCCACAAAAACATATAAATATTGCATTAAAAATCAAATTTTTAACTTAAAAAAATAATTTTGCTTAACATATTTATGCAATTAGAGACATTTTTAGTACACATGAGACTAAAACATCATTATGGAATCGTTACTTATTAATAAAACTTACAAGCTCATAGACTCTTTAATTAAGTTATTTATGATTTATAAATCCCTATGCACAGGAATGCGAGACAAATTACGAAAAATGTCCCTTATTGCATAAATATGTTAAGCAAAATTATTTTTTTAAGTTAAAAATTTTATTTTTAATGCAATATTTATATGTTTTTGTGGATTTTGTGTGTTATTATTACAATTTTTAACAAATTTTGAATAAAATTTGTACAAGCTCAGCTACATGGTAGAGAGAATATATAATTTTAAACGGGAAAAAGTTAAACACAACAGAACATATAACTGAGACCCTAGATTTCTTTACAAAAAATAAGTTTTGGAGCTTTTTAACCCAATAAAGCTATGTCCGTCTGGCCGGCTGAGTAAATGGTTAAGACGATAATTGGAGTAGTTCTTAATCAATTTGGATAGAAATTTACCAGTGGCATAAAATTCACTAGTCGTAATGTTGGTTGGAAAATGGGCGAAATAGCCACGCCCCCTCAAGTACCTCCCATACAAAATGACCTATTTTACTAAAACAACTATTCTGTCACTAACTTCATGCTGGAGGGCTCTACGAAGCTAAAATTTGGATGGTATTATTATTTGACAGCGTGAAGTATATACTGAAATAATGGGTCCACTTGCCCCGCCCCTTCTGGTACCTCCCATACAAATTAGCATAACCTTTTATAGATTATTGTTGCCAAAAACCACATTTTTGCTCTGATGTTAACAAAACTTTGCACATCTTAGTTTTTTCACACTATTCTAATGTGGTAACAAAACTAAGCATATCGGTTCAGATTTAGATATAGCCCCCATATATATGTATGTTTCACGATATATACTTTTTTTACAGAGGTAGTGAAGTTTGATTATAATTATAAACAATAATTAAACTTTTGACATACAAGTATTGCATATTGTTGAAAAGGGAACGACATGAAGTTTTATAATTTACAAAAGTTAATTAAAAGTACATTTTATTTTGGGCATGATTCTGAGTTAAATATAAAATTTGGTCAAAACGTATTTTTTGGAGAAATAATATCTTATATGAAAAATAGCGTAAAATTCAAACGGACTGGAATATCTTAACGAAATATTGGAATAAAGTACATAAAATTGTCCTTAAAAAAACGAATACCAATATGTTGCCATATCTTATAACAAAATACCCAAATTCCCAAAACGGGAAAAATATGTTCCAAAATTCCGAATTTTTTACTAAAATGGCCACACTGTCTTTGTTTATGGCAGGGATGTTGGAATACGTTACGGTTAACTAGTCCACATATGTGGTCAAAAAAATATATAATGAGCTTTCTCGTTGGCGCTTTGCGATTTGAGAATTTTCAAAAATAAAAAATTTTTTTTTTCAAAAATGGGGTATTTTTGACTTCCCTTGCCGGGGAACCATTTTGCTGAACTTATTCAAATTTAGCATTAAATGCATCTGCATCAACATTTCTATGAGGAATAATTAAGAAATTGCCACTTCCCGTAAGAAATATTTTTTTTACAAACGAAAGAATGTAGTCGCCTTTTTGCAAAAAAACAGTAAAAATATGCCTTTTTTGGAAACTTTTACTTGCGATGCTTATAACTTTTGATTGGAACAAAATATTTGCATAATTTTTTCAGCATTTTCATTCAGAATTTTATAAGCTAATAAACGATATAAATGTCTTTAAAATCAAGGAAAAATTGAGCTCACACCCTTAAAAATACCAAATCAACCTCGTCCAAAAATGACACAATTTTTTTTATTTTCTCAAATATCTCTTGACATAAATGAGATAACATATGCATGTAAGCATGTTTTTTGAAGGTTTTTCAAAGCACTATCTAAGTGCAAAATATCTTTTAAATCGGTTCATAAATGCACATTCCTCAAGCATTTGAAATTTTGAAACACCCGAGGTGACCAACTTTGGAGGGCCACGCAGTGGCCCCCACACCCCCTAGGGAGCCAAATATTTCCAAATCATCTCGAAAACACCTCAGCTTTAACTATTTCAAATTTCATCAAGATAGCATTATCCGTTCAAAAGTTACAGAATTAATTCCAAAAAAAAGCAAAAAGGAACCACTGTGCATTGTCGGTTTGTTGAAACTAAATTGGTTTGTATCAGGTCCAAAGCGTTCACAACAACGTGACGTAACTGAAGGAAACCATAGATTTGACAGCCGATTACCCAACACCCTTTGTCTGTGTCAGTGCAGGCCGCTCCTTGTGCGGAAATTGCTTGGATTCGCCTAAAAGTATATTTCATCTTTTCAAATCAAACGACCGCTGTGTCGTGTTGCGTCTCCATTGAAGCCGGCTGATGACCCAGATATGAGTTCATTCTCGACCGAATTACGTCAAATGGCAATTGAACACACCCTCATTTGAGCCATGTCCAATTCTTCTTACGTCGTGGCCTAAGACTTTGCCGCACGGAGGGTCGCCACCTCAAAATGAGGCCAATTACAATGCAGTGATGGCAAAGAGCAAAAATGGAAACATCTTTGAACAGTCGATGGCGGTTAGCGGAAGGAACCCAGAAGAAGCAAATTGAAAACGAAAATCCAACAACAATTAAATTATTAAGAAAACACTTTACGGCCATAAGACGAGACATTGCCCTTATAACGTAAGGGTAAGGCGTATGCGGTGTGAATGTGCATGGGTGTGTGCTTGGTGTATTGTGTTATTCATCACACGCACATATAAATCTGTTGGCAGTTGTGATGATGATCAACCCACTCACTGGGGCCATTTTCATTCAGAATTTTATAAGCTAATAAACGATATAAATGTCTTTAAAATCAAGGAAAAATTGAGCTCACACCCTTAAAAATACCAAATCAACCTCGTCCAAAAATGACACAATTTTTTTTATTTTCTCAAATATCTCTTGACATAAATGAGATAACATATGCATGTAAGCATGTTTTTTGAAGGTTTTTCAAAGCACTATCTAAGTGCAAAATATCTTTTAAATCGGTTCATAAATGCACATTCCTCAAGCATTTGAAATTTTGAAACACCCGAGGTGACCAACTTTGGAGGGCCACGCAGTGGCCCCCACACCCCCTAGGGAGCCAAATATTTCCAAATCATCTCGAAAACACCTCAGCTTTAACTATTTCAAATTTCATCAAGATAGCATTATCCGTTCAAAAGTTACAGAATTAATTCCAAAAAAAAGCAAAAAGGAACCACTGTGCATTGTCGGTTTGTTGAAACTAAATTGGTTTGTATCAGGTCCAAAGCGTTCACAACAACGTGACGTAACTGAAGGAAACCATAGATTTGACAGCCGATTACCCAACACCCTTTGTCTGTGTCAGTGCAGGCCGCTCCTTGTGCGGAAATTGCTTGGATTCGCCTAAAAGTATATTTCATCTTTTCAAATCAAACGACCGCTGTGTCGTGTTGCGTCTCCATTGAAGCCGGCTGATGACCCAGATATGAGTTCATTCTCGACCGAATTACGTCAAATGGCAATTGAACACACCCTCATTTGAGCCATGTCCAATTCTTCTTACGTCGTGGCCTAAGACTTTGCCGCACGGAGGGTCGCCACCGCAAAATGAGGCCAATTACAATGCAGTGATGGCAAAGAGCAAAAATGGAAACATCTTTGAACAGTCGATGGCGGTTAGCGGAAGGAACCCAGAAGAAGCAAATTGAAAACGAAAATCCAACAACAATTAAATTATTAAGAAAACACTTTACGGCCATAAGACGAGACATTGCCCTTATAACGTAAGGGTAAGGCGTATGCGGTGTGAATGTGCATGGGTGTGTGCTTGGTGTATTGTGTTATTCATCACACGCACATATAAATCTGTTGGCAGTTGTGATGATGATCAACCCACTCACTGGGGCCATCGATGATAACAGGAACCAGCCACATCTGCATTTGATACACTTTGACTTGAAGCGCATTCTTTATTTATTTTAAGAATAGCGAAATGTTTGAATGTCGGTTGTATCACTTCGTCTGGAAGAGGGTTGGAAATGTAGTTGTAACATTTTGATAAACAGACTTATGTCCATCATCATATTAGAAAAGACTTCAAGTAAGTAGAATCAAAACTAGTATGATGTCTCCGAAAACTAGTATAAACGTCCGAATTTAATTGCAACACTTCTAAATAATAGTTGGAATTCTTAAACTATTTTCTAATAACTCTAATAACACCAAAATTATCCTTGAACTTAGCACCAGTTCCGCATTTCTTCGAATGAAAGTAAAAGTCAGCTTCCTAACTTGGACAATAAGGTGGGTCGCACTTCATACAAATAAAAAAAGTTTTGCCGGTCACCCCCTAGAATGAAAGACAATTTAAAAACGAATTAAAAAAAAAAATTTTATATTTTTTTGCCACGCCCCTGGACCCCGCGCATTGGGTTTTTTGTTTCCTGTGTCTTCATTTATAGTCCGATCGTAATGTGTGACATATCAATGTTTTTGGACTGACAACAGCTACATTTTCTTCTCTGATCACTTTTGCGCGGGGTCAAGGGGCGTGGCAAAAAAAAATAAAAAAATTTTTTGAATTCGTTTTTAAATTATCTTTCATTCCGGCACAACTTTTTTTATCGACCCACCCTATTGGACAATTTAGTGTAGACTTGAGACGAACTCGTTTCTTTAAGTACTCACACTTGCCATCCATGATCATTATCAACATCGCAAAGCACAAAATGTGTTCGCGATTGTTGGGTGCTATCAAACTAAATTCCAGGTGTGCACAATTATCAAAATTGACAACGCTTAGGAGTGCTATGCGAAATGCTCTCAGACAACAATATCGCAGATGGCCACAAAATGATTCGTGTCATGAAAAGATCCGATAGATTGCTAGAGCTATTGTTAGTGAGACGTTTGTGATTTTTCGTATAAACAACAGGGCCGCTTAGCCGACAGCAGGACGTATGAAGAAATCTTTGTTCTTGTTTTTGTCTTTTATATTTAGGAAATAAGTTGGTCTTACTTTCTTTTGCTTTGTTCCGCTCACTGGGAGTAAAGTCAAAAACGATTTATAAATAGTTTTATCAGAATTTAAAAACGCCTTGGCCAAACAAACAACACACATGTTCTATTCGCTTTCGAGTTTATCGGCTGTCAAATAATTAGACATATTAGATTCTTATCAGACAATTGTAGTGCATGGCTTTCCGGCTCATTCTAGTGGGTATTTTGTGGTATTTCTGGAACGATATCAGACTACAACAACAGCAACAAAGCGGGCTACCAACCACTTCAATCCGAACTAAAAGTGAAACTTTCATACGATAAAAATTAAATGTAATAAATAGAATGTATATTGGAATGATTTTAGAAATTATATTGATTTGAACAAATCACCCAAAGTCAAGTGTATTGATAATAAAGTTATAAATCAGATCGATATTTACTTTGATATTCGAATGCGGAGAGGAAATGGAATATAGACAAAACGGCACTTAAGGCTAACGACTTCCGAAAATCAGTAATTATATTGACAAATAAGCGTTGGCTTAAGAGGGGCCGCAGATGGATAGGTTAAACCTTGCATAAAACAAACTTCAGCATGAACTTTAGTTACCGTTGCACAGTGGGGTAAATTCACGATCTGGGCGGCCAAAATTATTTGAAGCAAATTTATGAAGCAGAATGTTAAAATGCACAATTAGGAACAAGTAACTTTGACAGCGTGCAGAAAACGAATGTAAGCAAAATGGAATGAAAAAATAACAGAATCTAGTTAAGCATTCTGTTCTCTTTACCCTACAATCGGAAATTATTAAAAACATTGCTTTTTGAGAAATCGAATTTTGGCCGCCTAGATCTTGAATTTACCCCTCTGTGCGTTGGTTGGTGTTGTATATGCGGCATACCTAAGGCTCGTATCTGTACTGTCTTTCGCAGTACAGTACTGTTTTTCGACATCAAAACCTGCGTACTGCTTTTCTCCCTGAAAGTACTGTTTTTCGATACATAATATAAACGGCGAACAGCGAATTCATGCAATAATATTGTTTTCTTCAAAAATAAGATCGAAGAAACATTAAAAATGCGTCAAGAGAATAACTTTTTATCCCCAGCTGTAGTAGCAGAAAAGCAATAACTCATTGACAATGTATACAAATCGATTAAGATGGCTGCTTTACGCACTGATTTTTTCAGTAATTTTGCCTGCTTTCATTTGAATGCTTTTATACTAATGGAATGAAGTCGAAGCCGTTATGAACAAGTTAAGGGAATACAATTTGTGCAATGCCAATGAAAATGCGGTATATTTGTACACCAAATTTAGATATATCAAAAACGAGCGACAAAATTATGCAATGGAGATAAGGCAATGTTTCGAATGTGGATCGATGAGTGGAGATATTTATTCATCTCAATAACGCTGATTGAGAATTCAAAGAAATGGCCACGATCGTTGAATATATTTTATGTTTGCCAGGAACTTCAGCATTAGTGGAGCGAATCTTCTCTGCAGTGAACAAAACTTGGACGTCAGACTAAACCCGATTAGAAGTGCAAACATTGAAGGCGATTCTGACCGTCAAATGTAATATGAAGTACAAATGCGTTTATATCTACAATTACCTCAAAACAAAGCCGGCATTGCTTATTCAAATTGCTTCAAACGACAAATACAAAACAACCACAAAAGTTGATTCTGGAAATGGTTGTTAATGTTTTTTACATATTGAATAAAATATATATGCTATGTAAATATGTACTGCGAAAAGTACTGTTTTTCCAAATCGATTTACTACTTTTTTAAAAAATTTCAGTGAAATGTACTGTTTTTGTCCAAAAAAAAATATACGAGCGTTAGTCATACCCTATTATAACAAAAACTTCGCCTGTAAATAATGTAGGTGATTTAAAGTTAATATAAGGCTTCAAGTGCCTTCAAACATTAATTCATTAGCTGTGTTCGTTTACTTTCCCAGTAATAATTTGCAAAATTATGGTTTGGGGAAAAAAAGTTCTTGAACAACATCCAGTAAAAATTTGCAAGAAATCAGCTGATGTGTTATTATTTTTTCTTAATTTTTGTTTTATTTTTGTTTCTGCACAGTAGCCGGATAATTGGTTGGATTTGATCAAATAAACTTCACCCCTAATGACAATAGAAGCCATTCTGGAGTTAAAAAATATTGCCAATTATGTTTTGGCTAAAAGACTTCCAACCAAAATTTGTCAAATCTTAAGCATTGAATTGTCAAAATTTTACGCTCTCACGCTCTTATTAACTAGAATTTTGGAGTAAACGAAAGCAATTCAGAAAAGTTTTGCAAAAAATTGGACAAAATTTGTGCAAATTTACAACACAGCTATTGTGCTTTCTAAGTAAATCGCCTGTCCATGAACTATTGCAACTATTGACTAGTGTGTACTCCGCATTCCCCATTCATTATCATGGGTACGATCAAACGAAATCATCAAATCGATTGTTTAAACAACGAAAATCATTTGCCAGAAGATATTGATGGCAACAAAATAGATTATTTTATTATACATATAAGGCTTCGAGCTATACTCCAATGAATGTCAATGACATTTTAAACTTATGTTCTATGTTGACCAACGATCACTTATTTTAGACAACAAGAACAAATTTATAACAGTTTGCGTAGTCAATTAAATGTATGCGTACGTACGCAAATACACTAGCTGTGTCGCCGTGATCCTTACAGCCCCAATAACAATACCACACACCTTCCTTAAATGCAACAGTCATTGGAATCAATCAACATAGGTAGCATCAGTTTTTATAGTATTCCCTAAACATTAATTAACTTTGTTTCAATTGCATCAATTCGTACGTGTTTTTACGCAATAATTATAAGACTTTATTCCAGCAATATATGTATTCAAATATTAGGCCGATTTGCGAAAAATATGATTTCATCTGAAAAACGTAATTACAAATAAAATATTCAATGTTTCGATAATATACTCTGACACAGAAATAATTGATTTCTTACTCTTATTGTCATCAAACAGAATATGTATAACTAAATTGGTCAGCTATTACCTAATTAGCCTGTAGGCTACTAATGTTAGTGAAATTATGGTTATTTGTATCCTAAATATCAAAACATTCATAGATTTAGGAGATATACATATACTTATGATATTAATAAATATTAATTTCGGTTTTGTAACAAATTACACACACTTACAAAAAAGAAAAAAAAATTAAGGAATTTGGGGAGTGACCTAGTGCATGTTGTAGATCTAATTTATTACAACATGAATCTGAAGAGCAAAAATTCATAACACTCGTAAAATCTTTTTAATACAATATATTTTATTTTTGAAGCACAAATGTAGTTTTTAAAAAGTTAGAGGCTGCAAATATTATGGAGTGTGCATTCTTGAAAATTAATCCTTATATAATTTATTATTATTTGTATATCCATTCGATTCCATTTGATTCGTTCCGATAAATCCGATCAAAAAATCGTTATTGTTTTCGATAAATTTAAATATCTTTTTTATAAATACTTGTTAAATTTTCATAGATATTTTCAGACTTCTACACAACTTTTTAAAATAGTTATCACTTCTCTAATTTATTTTATTTGAACTGACGAAATTTTATTTTTTTGTAATCAATAACAATTTATTAGTTTTTTTTTTTGATTTTGTACACTGTTTTTGCCCACTGATAGAGTTTGTCGAACTCTTTTTGAAAACTAAAGTTAATAATAACAAAATCATCTCATTTTCCGCAATTTCTTAATTGACTTCAAAATGTCATGTCCAACAGAACTCTTTTAGCAGCCAATACTTTTAATACTAATTTGCGTTGACCGATTTCATTTTGCTTCCTTGTATGGGAGCCGAGTCGGTCTATTGTGCATTAATAATTCGTAAACCAGCGACACAAGTTGATTGACAAGGTTAAAGCGAATAGAAAAACAGCGAGTCCAAATGTATCCAAACGATATAATATTTATTTTTAATAACAACAATAACAAATCAACTTCAGTGTGCACACAACCAACAAAATCTAACAGCGACTAAAAGAAGCGCAAACTGAATAAGGCCAACACGATGAGGACCAACTTTCACAGCCACACACACAGATACTCTAAAGTCTAGACCAAGAAATGATTCAAACGACGCTCTATGGAATTCGATCGAAACAGAACTGCTGGACTTTATTGTTTGAACGAGAGCTTTATTCTTGTCTTGTGTTTCCTACTCCTATCTATCCGTAGAATGGCAATACACTCCGTCATAATTAGTATGGACAGTGTGTTAACAGGCCTCAACGACTAGACCAAGAGAACATAGTGCGCCAATATAAACGTATACGTACGTTAAAAAGATTTTATGCGGTTAAGCTGGTGCTCATGTGTGTGTGTGTGCTTCGCATTAACTCAATTGCATGGAATGCCGTGTAAATGTTGCCGAAAGCTATGGCAAAATGGAAAATTAAACAATTTATGAAAAACTAAACAGACTTCCATCGATTTGTGAATGGGAATCTCGCAAGGTGCCCGGGTACGTAGATCGATTCATGAAATGCCATCGAAATATCTCAGACAGGCGTCCGGGTAAGTACGTGGGCTAATCACATTTTGGCGAAAAGATGTAGAAAGGAGGAATGCGAAGACTAGTTGTTGTTGTTGCTCTTGTTGTATATGCATACACATGTACTACATACAAACGAAAAAGTATTTATTTGTTCGGTAAAACTGCTGTTGATTTTGGAATGGTTTCGGGGAAAAATGGCAAAATCTAACAATTTATTTTTTAAGAGTATTGGCATCTGCGCTAATTTAACAGAAAACAAATAAACCTAAAATACAAAACAGCAGAACAGTGGATGGACGGACTTATTGCCAAAGATAATACTCAAGTGGGCATTTGTTGCAGACAAGAAGCATGAGTTCGGTCGCTGTCGTCAGCATTCGATGGCAACTTGACTTGATATGAGAGGAGGTGTAACGTATCAAAGCAGACGTGTCTCTCATCCGACATCGAAATTCCTTTTAAGACTTTCTTTGACAACTGCGCCACGTTCGTCTTGTAGCCAGAACGTCTGGTGGATGCATTAACACACAATCCACTGTAATGCACTACAGTTCTCTGTAGGTTAGTTCTAGTTATCATTGGTTGTTGCCTCTTGCCCTTCAATCCTAACTATACTACGGTGCTTGCAATACCTCACATAATATTTATATACGTAACTGAAGTTTTATTTGAGAATTCAAGTACGTAACTAACTCATAATCAAATTGTATTCGCCACAAAACGCCAATTGTTAGAGAAATGCCAAACCCTTGGATGTGACTAATGTTCGTTATTTAATTGCTTCAATTGGTGACAACTACCAAAGTTCATAATGGCTGGCGTCATTTCATGTTTTCGATACATTTCCCATTATTCTCATAGTTAAAAAGCGAATTGAGGAAAAAAAACTAAATATTCTCGCCTTTGATCGTTTGTGTAGAAGTTGGCCAAAAATTGACATCATCTGGGTGAATAATAAATGAAGTATGGTGAGCGACCTTGAACAGAACTGATACGGGAGATACTATGGTGACTAAGAATGGAGGGCAGGTGCTGGCCTCTTAGTAAAAAGGATGAAGTGTGGGCTACACTTTATTCGACAATTACAGCAAAAAATAGATATGGTGATGGATATAAAACAACTTTTTAGATAAAGAAAACCAACAGGGGTTTGTTGAGAACAACGACAAAGCAAAAGTTGTTTCTAAATAAAAATCATTATTGGTAAAATCCGACATACTATACAACATTTTGAAATTGAAAATGTATGTCTGTGGTGTCAGAAGAATGACATATTCTGACCAATTTTTATACCTACAAGTGTATATCTATATCTTAATATAAAAAAGACTCAACTCATAAAAAGCAAAGTATACAGAAGGAGGAAAAAACGTAATAAAATTGGTCGAACTATAAAAAATAAGTATTTTTTTAATTCATTTTCTATTCCAAAAATTAGCTCTAGTTGTCATCTAATCAGCTCAAGATTTTAATACAAGGTGTATCGGGACCTAATCAACATGAATCAATAAAAAACCCATCTTTTTTTATTTTAAGGTAACGATATAGTGAATGCCCCAAAAAAAATAGATCCTGTCGATAAACTGTACGCTATAAAATATTCAACAAAAAAGCAACAAAAAAATTATATTTACTAAAAGCAAATTAACTAATTATTAATATTAAAAACTTTTGGCATGATCTTTTTTAATAAGATTTATTTTGCTTCTAGTATTATCTTCTTCCATTCATTCTTTTTTGCAGTTAAATTAAATTAAAGTTAAATTTGAATTAATAGATATTTTTTATTTGGCCTCAGTGCTGACTGAAAGTTTAACAGAATTTGGTTTCTTTTGATGATATGATCTTTTGGATATAAAACTGATTTGACTAAAGAATAATTCTGACTATCATGATGGTGTTGGTTGAAATTTCATGTTTAGGAGCATCTCGAATATTTTGTAATTCCTTGCTAAGCTAGTCAGATTTTAAGCATTATTTAAAAGTATTTATCGATTAAAAGCCAATTCCTTTAAAAGACTCTTGGAAAATGGGAATGTTCCTTTCTATTAATAATACATTTTATTTAAAAAATACCTTTGCCTCTACTTGTAAATATTATACAACAGTTCTTATGAAGTATGTTATTTGGTAAGTATGTCAGCTCAGAAATTTTTATAATTTTTCCACTTATCGCAAAAAAGTTTGGCATGTGATTTTTTTTAAATACAGTACGAGCTCGATTTTCGCAATTGATAGCAGCCCAAGCCGGTTGCAGTTACCGAGATTGTTGCGCTTACCGAACCTCTATTGAAAATTGTTATTTTACTTTGTGCAAAATGCCCCACGTCACTAAAAAACTGTACTATAACAGTCATTTGCTCACTCACATTGAACAGTGGCGTAACATAGCATGCAAATAAAAAAAAACATATAATTTCTGCCAATACATTGAAAAGTTGCGCTCATCGAGACTGCTTTTTTGAACGTATTGCACTTATCAAGACTCATGTGTAAAAAAGAGCGGTTGCGCAAATCGGGGTGTTGCAATAATCGGTAGTTGCGAAAATCGAGCTCGTACTGTATTTAAAATTTTGTATGGGAAAATAGGATATTTTTATTGAAAAAACTCGTACAATTTAAGGAGAAACTTGTTTTCAGAACAGAATAAAATTTATAATTTAAATATCCAAACGACCCCATTTGGACCCCATTTTTGTTTTCTGAAGGAGATGGTTTTTGTTGAATATTTCGTTAAATAATATGACACAAGGCCAATCTTTATAATCTGTTATACTTTCTTTCTTAATGATCCTTTCATAATTGACTTTAGTTGACAAAAATACAAAAGGTAAAGCAGTATGATATGATTTTAACAGAGAGAGGTAGAGAGAGAGAGAGAGAGAGACATCTCATAAACGTGATCTCAACTTATGAGAACGATCATTGAACTTAATTGGCCAACTTCAGTTATTAAAGTTTGCCATAAAGCAAAACACGTACAATGACATTAATACATTTTTAAAACAAAACGCAATTTTGCTAACATGTCTACTTATTGTTCGAATAAACTAGAATCTGTTGCATTTTAATCTGCTTTTTGCGACATTTTTGAGACATTTCATATCCCAACCGAAGCAAAACATTTCGCATCCACTTATTGGATCTGGTTTTTCGCTTGCTATGACATAACACATTGCTTCGTATGAAAGCCGAATATCAGCTGATCACCGACTTTGTTGTCGATGTGATGGCCGCAGACGCATTCGCTGTGTTTTTCTTGTTGGTCAGAATGTATCTCTTCTATCGACTGTTGTTGTTGTTTCAGCTGCTTCTACTTTTGTTTTTGTCATTGTTGATGGCGAAGGGTGCGAACTGTGAAATAACGTTACCTTATTCAACTGAGCATAAGTGAGCACGAATGACAAACGTTTGAACGTGAGTATCTATCTACATAACTACTGAACAATTTTGTATACATTTTTAGAGTAATTGATGGTTTTCGTCGCTAATATCCGCGTTGTTGTTGTTGCTGTTGTTATGCTAAATGTTGTTGCACACACTTTCTGACTTGTGGTGTATCTTTCAGCTGTCGTCTGGTCTGGGGTAAAGGGCGCAACAGTGCGCAAGAAGAAGACCAGATGGGTTTTCTGGTTAGGTTGGTTGGTTGCTTACTTGGTGGTACTGGTGGCGGTGCAGCTATGTAGTGCCGAAGTGGCAGATTAATCGCGTAATACACTTTAACAACACCGCGTTTCTGATAGGGTTGACGGATGCACGACGGGAATAGACTGAGAGAGAGAGAGTTTTTTCTTTTAGCGAATGCTGCTGTTGCACTTGTGGACCTTTTTCTTCACTCACATCACTTTTGTTTTCATTCGATTCGAATTCTAACAAATCAATTCTCGCTTTTACTCTGAGGCTCTTTTCTTTTCGTCATGAATAATAATTATCATTTATTTAAGATTTGCATCTGTGGAAGATGTATGCATGTATATAGATGTGTGTGTGTGTGTGTACACAAATATTTCATAGATAATATTTCACTTTTCCATCCATACGCGGAGGATGGGCGAACGGACAGACAGATAGATGGTTGGTTGGTTGGTTCGTCAGTCGGTCGTTTGTCTAGTTGGCTCACAAACACTCATCGGGTATTTTGGGTTGCGTGATTTGTTTTCTACACGAAAATAAGTTTGCTAGAACTTGCCGAGGTCTCAGAGTGTTATACTTATATCTTTTTGTGTATATTTTATTTTTCAGTTTGCCTATGTACTACATATTGCACATATGTGTATATTCACAGTAAGAGTGATACCTGCACGAACGAACGAATGTGTGTATGACTGACTGGTTTGATTCTATGGCGACCGAGAAAGGCGTTACTGTGCGCGGACACAACTCATCTCGTCGAGATACAAATTCACTTTGAGACATGAGTACATCCACTAAGCAATGCCATTAGTTAGGTAGCGGGAAACGGCGTTGCCATAATGTTTAAAATTTTTGAAAACTTTTACAGCTCCAAAAAGTCGAGCATTTGTTAAATGTGAAAAAAACATACTTTGGATCTGTCAGATTTATCGTTTATGTCCCTTTCTTTATTAACTCATACATTTAATTCAGAATTGCACCTCGCGTATATGTGTTTCGCATTTTTTAAAACTCTATTGATTTTCTCTTTCATAGAATTATTCAACGGTCTAAATTATATTAAGATACCTCCAGTTCAGATACGCAATATTTAATATTATAATATGTCCGCCCCAAAGGCTTGTACTGAGTCCACTATTTCGTACTGAATGTTGTCAAATAACATACAAAATAACATAGAAAAGTTAAAAATGCTCCCAGCAACTTTTACATTTTCATACGAAAAAATGAGCAGGCCAATTAGTTCAAAACGAAATGTAAACTTGAGCAAAGAAAATATATGGAAAAAATTTTAATTCGCATGAACGAACTTAGTACTTGCTTTAAAAGAGGAAACACATTATTATATAACTACTTGGCCACATTAGCTTCTTTCTCAAATTAAAGAAAAATCAGTATTACGAGATACAAAAATAATTCCAACACGGTGAATAAAATTTTGTATTTCGAAAATAAAAACATCTTTTGCGTATGCTCGCTTGATGGCATCTTTTTGGCTGGCTACGAGTAAAGACATTTCGGTAGAAATTAACATTTTTGGCGTTTAATATTTTCCACTCAAATAGTCTGGCAATGCCGCCACTATGTCATTGTCAAACCAAATTCGTAAGTGATGGACAATCTTGTAGAAAGTACGTTTATTAGTACATCTGAAAGTGTCGAAGTTTCGCTAATAAGAAACAATAACTTTATAGATTTGACAGATTTAAAACTATGTATTTTACAATAAGTTGGCTCCATTTTTACATTAATCTGCTGTAATAGGCAATGACAAAAGTTCAAAATATTGGCTGGGCGCCCAAAAAATGTACGACTCCCAAATACGCCCTAAAATGGAAAAATCAAGATCAAAGTTGCGCTGGAGTTGGGAGTCAAAAAAGGGGCCCCTTAGGCTCTATGATGACCCCCAATATGCGGTACTCCAAAGGGAAATATTTTGGGTTTAAAATGAAATACATATGTAACTAAAAATATTGTAAACCAAATGTAAACAAATCCAAAATCATTACACCTGGTTTGAATGTATTTTCCAAATTTGGATTTTCAGGAAAAGTAGCAGACAAACCTATTTTTTCAAACTTCTTTTTTAGCTTCTATAATGTTTACTCATACTATTAAGAATAATTTCCTAAAATTTCGCGGAAATATTAAGGTTTTTTTTATTTCCTACCAGTTCTTGCACCGTAATAACTTATCTGATAAATCCATTACCATGTTAACTCAGTGTGGAATTGTTAGATTTGCCTAATTCTATCGGTTAACTATATGAATATACAGTCTAAGCCACAATCTCCCGAACTCATGTCAGAACGACAACTCGAACGAATATCTTTGCGAACACAAATGTCTAAAACACTCACTTGTGTTTCTGTATTCGTGTAGTGCCAAAAAAAAATCAAAATTGTTAGAACTAATTCTCAATGGGTGTCTTATAGTTGATTCACAATGGGCGCTCTAAGTATACACGCAGTGGCGGCGCATCTCCGTCTGGCTGTTGCTCGGACTTGGACATTTGTTAATTGTCAATTTTTTCATGTTACTGTGAATTTCTTTGTGCAATTGCTGGAAAATCAGTGATTTTTTTTTATTTTTTTTTTCATTCTTTTACAAAATTGAAGGTGTTTAACGTTCAACAAAGAATAACGAATAGAAAGCGCGTACATAGTATATTCATTCATTCATTTACTAAGCAAGAACAAATTGGAAGAATAAAATTAAAAGTTTCTTACTTTCTGCTGCTTTATTGAAGAAAAATCAATACAAGTAACAATTTTCTCTTTTCACTCTTTTAAAGGTTTAATGCGCAAATAAAATATTCCAAGTAGGAGTACAACAATAAGTGAAAATATTGTAAGAAATAAGTGGCTTCCGTAAAACTGCGTTATTTGCACACTTGGCATAATCAATAGACTGCAAAATTGACGTTCGGGCGGACGGAAAATACGAAAGGCACAGACGTCGGCAGAATCGTCAATGCATTCAGTATCAAATACTTTGAAGTGAATATATGTAATATAGCAACATCATCACTCACATGCATATGTTATTTTAAATGGTGGCTTATTTTCATTTACCTTGAACATTGGGGTAGCTAAGGCCCTTTACGCAGATCATCATTCGTTTGCCATCTGACATCGCACTTAGACCCGGTCTTGTTCGCGTTCGATCTGATTGCATCATGAAGAAGATATTCTCGAAATTCGACAAAAATGAAAAACTAGAATCGCATCATCACAATATATCAACTAAGGAGATCAATAGCTTTGTTGGCAAAGTTTTTACAGTAGGACGTGTCACAGTCACCATCGAGGATGTGCTGGCCGAAGGTAAGTACACATGGCCAAAATGGGTGCCCTTCAATCGTAGAGTTTATGCTAATAAATGAACTTGCATTTAGACACGGTTATATACATACATACATACATAGTAGTGGACACTGTCTGGTAGATAACTTTTCGGGTTTTGGACATTGCTAAATGCACAAGTAGTGTTGCAGTGATAGTTTAAAATGTAATTTATATTGTATTGTCGAGTGAAACTTTATAAGTTGCTAGTAATAATAACACCAATATGCATATATCGTTGACGTTGTTGGTTGTAGATGAAGACAAATTGCATAGCGGTGAAACACTATATGTGAGACCAATTCGCACCAACGTGAAGGATAATGTGAAATTTGCATTTTACTAAGATTGTGTTTTAACAATAAAAATACGTTTCATTAAGATTTGGCTAAAATACCTATGACATGGCAGGCGATTGGGCTCATGTTCAACATAATTCTCATGTCGATGAAATGCATATCATTGCATGAGCACTGTTGGATGTTTGGATGTGATAAAACAAGGCAAGATTGTTTTTTTTTTTTTTGAAAAATTAGATCTTAGACACTTGTGCTTACCAAGGATTCTTATTACAACTTTTGCCATCGACATATGACTAACTTCATATAAAGATGTCTTCTTCAAAATTTTCCTTTTTTTATCCATCATGTGGGGCAATTTTATCAAAAGATGGGGTGATGTTTAATACCTCATAATACCACCAAATTATTTAACGATTCTACTACCCAAAATCGTATAAGACAAGTTTAGACCTATTAATTTACATCATTTTCTTGTTTAAGTTGTAGATAATTTTCTTCTCTTAATAAAAGCTTAGTTTATTACTAGCAATCCAATTGTAAAAATTACAGCAAACTTATAGGCTATTTTCTCCTTCCAAATATTTCTACATTTTGATAACCAAAATCATGCCCTTCTTTTTCATATTCTTTCTGCCAAAGCTACAAATTTACTTCACCTTAATGATGCACTGGCAAACATCAATTTATGTTTTAATGAAAAAATTGTAATGATTTATTTTCTAAAAAAAAAGTTGGTTCCTTGCAGTGCAACATTTTTAATAAAGTTAATAAGTTAGTCAGATTAAAGTAGATCATATTAAAGTATTGTATCTTTGTGGTTTTCTATATTTGTAAATCGGTAACATATTTTTTTTTGTTAAAGTAAAGGTACCTAAAGGTGCTGGGAACATCTCTGCTTTGTTCTTTTTCTTATTTTTTGCACTCTGTGCTAAAACTACTTTGCAGATTTAAAACAAAGTTTAGAAAATTTCTTCTGGGTTGTATTTTTCTTCTTCGTAATATAACCAATAATATTTAACTGCGCTCGGTGAAAAACAACTAAAAAAAAAATTTGAACTAAAAATTCTTAAATCTATTTTTATATAATAAGATTCTTAAGTACACCCAGTTCATTATTATTCTTCAAACATAAAATTTGTATTATTCTGTAAACTAGTGTTGATTGCACCGTAGATTTGTAAGGATTTAATTTTTGAATATTGCGGGAGGTGGATATATTTAGATCACTGTGCCTTCAAAGCAATTCAAATCATTTGGGTTCTATTATTTTCAGGTGGGTTTGCAATGGTATTTCTGGCAAAGGCTAATGTTGGTACGGCCAAGTACGCTCTTAAGCGTATGTATGTGAACAACGAGCATGATTTGAATGTGGCTAAGCGGGAAATTCAAATAGCAGTAGGTTTAACAAGACTCTCTGAGAACACACGAATATCGAATAAATATATCTTTATTTGTAGAGTAACCTAAATGGTCACAAAAACATTATCGGCTATGTTGACTCTAGTATAACGCATACTGGCAATGGCGTTTGCGAGGTTCTGCTGTTGATGCCCTTTTGTAAGAACCACATGCTGGCCATGATGAATGCACGGTGAGTATAGGGCTACCATTGATTGTTAGTGTTTTTTTAAGTAAAATATTGTTTGACCATTTAGTCTACAGGTTGGATTTACGGAGCAAGAAGTATTGACCATATTCTGTGATATAGCTGAGGCGGTTTCAAGACTACATTATTGCCAAACTCCTATTATACATCGTGATTTGAAGGTGGAGAATATATTGCAAAACGATGCCGGGAACTTTGTTCTGTGTGACTTTGGCTCAGCTACGGCTAAGATATTAAACCCACAACAGCATGGTGTATCAGCTGTCGAAGAGGAAATACAAAGATACACTACACTTTCATATAGAGCCCCTGAAATGGTGGATCTCTACAGTGGAAAAAGCATTACCACCAAGGCTGATATCTGGGCATTGGGATGCCTTTTATACAAATTATGTTTTTTTAATCTGCCTTTCGGTGAAAGTACATTAGCTATACAGAACGGTACATTCTCCATACCCGACAATTCAAAATATTCCAAAGGATTGCATCAGTTGATCAAATTCATGCTCGACACGGATATAGACAAACGTCCAAATATTTGGCAAGTATGTGAGGTTGCATTCCATTTGTCTGGAAAGGATAATCCTGTGCAGAATTTACATGTAAGTGTTGAATACGTAGTTTCAATTATTTTGTTACAACCTGTTTCTCTTTTCAGAAATCGCCAGTAGTAAATATTGACCTGTTACCTGTACCTCTGTTTGAAGCTGAAGCAAAAAGGCTGGCTTCGGCGGCCGCAAAGATTACCAAACCTCAAACTGTCAACTTAGTGGAATCAGGCACTAGCGTCGCTCCTCGACAGAGGCCTAAGGGAGGGTCATCGTCTGCACACACACAAAACCCACTGGGCCTAGGTATACCACCCAGTCCATCCCCACGCAACAATATCACATCTCCTCAGCCGCAAAAACCTATTGTGGAACAGTTTCAAGCTAATTTTCCAGCTTTAACGCCTGTAGTTCAACCTTCAGAATTGACAGCTACTACCACATCAAAACAGCCAAATGAAATCGCTGGAAATTCAGCTAATGTTATTCCAACTCCAGCTCCTGAAGTATTGAATAGCCTCTTTAAATCTTCGGGATTTCCAGACCCTTTTAGTGAAGAGTCCCCAATGCCACAGTCACAGTCTGCTAAGGACGAATCAAGTGCTGAGGCCACAGTAATTTTAGCAACAAATCCACCATTGGATACTCCCACGTCTATTTCATCCGGCGGAGATAACATATGTGATCAGCTTCTACCACCGCCTAAAAACTCGCACACCAACAATGCTTCTGGGCATCGTCGAAATGTCAGTGACACATCCGCTTTTAACAAGTAAGTTTTATGGCTTTAGCTCATCTACATACTATTCCAATGACAGCATCTGTTACGCGTAACCAAAAAAAAGTGTGAAAGACGAAGACTAAAAAGTATTTGCTCCTGTGTAAAAGAATGAGATTCAGGTTATACCCGACAGTTAATAATATTGCTACGAAATATGCAAGAAAAATTTCGGACATTTATGGGTCATTCGTAGGATATAATGTTATTTATAATTTTTAAAAATAAGGCATGTGATGGAGACCTACCGATTGTATTGAAATGACGGTTCAGTATCGCTTTTATGTGTTCTAGTGTACTCCCTCAGCATTAAAATGATAACAGTGACAGGACGTTCCCCGGAGCTCACTTTGAGCACTCCTTTACTAATGTACCATTAGTACATAAAATGCCACGATCTTTAGCATTGTCTTTACTAAGTCATCTTTAGTGTTTAGGGAAATCTATTTGCACCTCAACCACACTTGTTGAGCTCATGACTGCCTCAGAAGCCGCTTTTAATAGAATCTGTAAAAAAATAGAACTTTCCTTTCAGTACTCTAATTTGTTATAGCCGCTAGTAAGAAGCAATGATCAATTTGCATAATATAATACCAGATACAATTAAAGCAGTTTTGCACTTAAAATAATTAATTATACAATGGTTAGAAATCATATAATTACCTTTTTTATTTTCCGTATCAGCAATACGTTGAATTATTATTAAAAAAAAAAAACTTCAAAAGGAAAATAACAAAATAGTGAATGACCTATACAAACAAAATATCATCACACAATACGACAAATTTAAAATGACTGCTAACTCCGCCACGGCCCCCAGATTATATGGATTGCCTAAAATTCATAAACCCAACATGCCTCTCCGTCCAATTGCTTCTTCGTGTGAAGTTCCATGTTACAACTTATCCCAACATATTGGAACCTTACTAAAAACACTTATATTGTAAAAATATAATATTAAAAACTCCATAGAACTCAGGACAAAATTACAAAATGTATCTCTGGACGACGACGAAATTCTTATATCGCTAGACGTGGTATCGTTATTTACCAAAATACCGATTCATTTAGCAATCAAAAATATAATGACGCAATGGAACCAATTGGAAAAATCCACAAAAATTCCAAAATCCCAGTTCCTGAAAATTCTGCAGTTTTGTCCTAAAGACAACAATTACTTCATTTATGGTAACGATGTGTATAACCAAACAAAACGAATGCCTATGGGGAATCCACTTTCCCCCACCATTGCAGATATTGTTTTGAATACTAGAAGAATGCATTCTAGAATTGAAAAACAACAACATCCATATAAAATTTATAACTAAATATGTTGACATGTTTTTGCGATTATAAAAAAAGACGATGAAGAGACGATCCTCAAAACATTTAATGTATACCACAACAAATTATAATTTACTATGGAAAAAGAAGTAAATGGTATGCTTCCCTACCTAGATATACAAATTCACAACTCACCAATCTTAACAGATTGGTATACAAAAACGATAGCATCTGGACGTCTTATAAATTTTCATTCTACACAGCCACTCAAACAGAAAATTAATACGGCAAACAACCTTATTAATAAAGTATTATCACTGTCTGATAATAAATTTATTACTAAAAACGTAACCACGATAGAGGATATTTTAATAAAAAATAGCTTTCCTCCACATTTAGTACATAATCTAATAAGAAAAATAACAAATGAACGGGGAAATCATCCAAACCAAACCAGAACATCTGGCAACACCAAATACTTTAGCATCCCATACGTACCTAAATTAACGGAGAATAAATCAATACAAGAGATAATAAACGACCAACAAATATCTCTCGCACACAAACCTAACCAAACCATAGCTACACTATTTACACAAACAAAAACCAAAATAGACAAAAAACAACAAAGTAACGTTGTTTACGAAATAACATGTAATGGAAAAGAAGAAGAAGCTTGCGGAAAACTATACATAGGGACAACAAAGAGAAGCTTATCTACAAGAATTAGTGAGCATGAGATGGACATAAGGAGACAAAAACAAACAACAGCGCTTGCACAGCACTGTTTTGAAACAGGCCACACAACTGATCTAGATAATGTACGAATAATAGACAGAGAAAAGAGAGAAAATACAAGATATACGTTGGAAAGTTTACATATACAACAAAAAGCGAAGAGTACAATAAACAGAAAAGAAGATAAAGACAACTCCAATGCAAGCTACATCTTAGCATTAAGTTAGTTATATTCCAACAGTGATACTTAGCGTTAAGGAACAATTTTACTGTGATATTTTTTAATTATTTTTGCAATTATTTGAAGTTTTGTGTTTTATGTTGTGCTGTAATGGTGTCATATAACTACAAAAACTTGACAAATATGTAAAGAAAATTGACAAAGATTATATGTAAGTTATTTGTGAACGTTAAATTACAAAGTTGATTGTAACTTGTTGTCCATTTCTGTTTTTTTAAATTATGGTTGCCAGATCTAATAAAAAATCATCCCTGAAGATGCTGGAAAGAATCCCAGCGAAACGTCGGATGCATAAATGATGAAACTAATCTTTTAATTTGACATCAACATGACCTTGAAAGCCCGATTGAAATTAAATCTTAAAAAAAAAAAACAAAAACAATTTTACTGAAATGCCAAAATTTTTCAAGAATTCACCGCATGCTTGACCTTAAATTATTAAATTACTTACTAATGATTATGTAATCAGTTTTAAAGATTTTCTTCATGGATAATGATTAATACTTAATATGATGAGTATAAACTTCAGTAATCTAGTCCAAAACCATTGCATATGGTCAGCTTTCAGTTGCTTGAGCAAGACATCTCGTTAATCGCATATTTCGAGAGGAGCATAAATTCGAAACTTTAATGCATGTGTAAAGTTTACATTGCTTTACGAAAGCAATCCACAACACGGATCTCTGGAGGCTAACTAAGAATGGATAGGTCATATATTTTTTAATTCCTACATTGTTTCCACACTTTATTATAGGTAATGTCAGGTAAATCGGAATATTTTGTATTTTATACGCACGTTATAGTAGGCAAATTTGCACAAACTGAGGAAACATGCATTTGGTGATGATTTGAATAATGTACTTTCTTACACATAAATAACTATAGTATTAGGATGACAAAATTCAAAACAATTTTATTTCTGAAATACAAGCATTTGAAATATTGTAATTAATATGCGGGACAAAAGACATACACATATGAATCGAACATTACGTCAAGATCAAGTGTGGGACAAATTTGATCAAAATGATTTCCAATTTTAAAAATAAATTCTCGTAATTCGTTTTTAAAGTATTTAGGCCACTTTACACGGACATTCATTCTAGGAATAAACAATTTGGCATGAATAAATTATAACGTTCTTGTTGACTGCGGCAAAAAGTAAAAGCTTTTTAATGTAAAGGGGTAGACAGATTTGTACTCAAATTATTTTTCTTCCAGGCATATTTGCCAGGGTTATGAGCACTTTACTGGCCCTATATTATTCTGTTTCGATATATACTATTGCAAAAAAAACATATATGTACATGTGACATTAAATACAATTTTATATTGTCTTTTCCTAGGATTAATAGAAACGCCTATCGTTCCGTTGATGTTGTAGCGATGCTGTAAAATATCATATACATATTCCCGTTTTCTATAAAGTAAATACATAAATATATACAAATTCTTTGTTCTTTTGTTCCATGGCACGTTCTTGCACTCCTTCAACTTCCTGAAACTCTTCTTTTTAATGACATATCGTTTGTTTGACAACACACCAAAGAACCTTTGCCAATGAAACCTCACAATTTCTAGCACCCTATGATCAGTCTGTTAAAAGTCGAAGTGGTAGTGGAGCTGGTGGTGGTGATTCTACTGCAACAACAAACAACTTTGGCGGCTCAAACCCGGGTTTATTCGTCTCACCGTCCACACAATCGTCCGTTTCCAATGCGGAACTGACTACAACAACGCATACTTCGCAAATAACCCGTTCGGCATTAGGCGAGACTATAGCGGCACGTGTGGACGCCTGGAATCCTTTTGAGGAACAGCCGTTTAGTCAAATGACCGAGGATAACATATTTGAAGTTGAATTCGACAAAATACGCCAAAGAGGAAGTCAAGGAAGTATGCTTGAATATAAAAACAAAATAAAAATGAACACTTTATATCGTAATTGCTTGCGTTCCTAATCGATTTTAGGTATCAACACAAAATCTGCATCCACTACTTCTACTTTAACTCCGACAGAAACTAATTTCACGGCTGTTGCTCCTAATTCGACTGCTTCGATAACGGCAGTCGGACCAACCAATACACCTGTTATTGTCGCAGCTCCCTCTATTCCCGAAGACCCGTTTGGTTCAGCGCCGTTTAGTTTACCACCTGGGCTTAAGGAAAAAGCCGCATCCCTACGAAAAACTGGAGGTAAATGATGAACATTTTAGTTTGTTTATTTTTTTAGAATATCCTATTCATTCTTTTCAATTTTGTAAAAAAAAAGAGGCATTATACTTCTACGGAACGCGGTATTCAATGCTGGTGTTGTGTTTAAAGTTTTTTTTATTGTTGTTGTTTTATTATGTATTCAATGTGCTATTAGAAGATAAAGGGGAGGGAAACGTTTCTTTTGTTTCATTGTTTCCTCCTTTACAGTTCCCTTAATGGTATTAAAACATAATTTTCTTTTTATTTATTTTTCTTCTTATTCTTATTTCTTTTGAAAGACGAGATTCAAACAGATTAAAATTCCTTATAATTGATATTTTAATTGCAATACTTACAAACACCTCTTCGCACTTCTAACTACTAACAGAACTAAAAGCGTAGCCTAGAAGATATTAGCCACTTGTTTCTGCATCACTCTACGTCTAGTATCCTTGACAAATTGGTGGTTTTCAAATACCTAAAATTCTGTAACTAATATACATACAAATATATATATATATTAATATATATACCTAATATATAATAAATCTACTTGTTTGTAAAACCCTTAAAATATAATACAATATAAAACACACGTAACATACATATACCAAAAACACAAAGCTACTATGTATTTGTATTTAAATTATGTAATTAATTTATTGTATTCCGTACTTTGGTTGTGGTCTTAGCTAGCAAACAGCGCCAATAACAATTACATATACAATTTCTGTAAAATATATACGCGTTTTATTTACGTTACTAATAACAACAAAATTTATTTGTATTTTCATTCGGCTGACAATTTGGAAATTCTCTCTTAAGCACGCCGAAATGATTTCCATTAATTTTTTTGAAATGTTAATAAACTACAGCACAATTTGTTTTTTCATAGATTAATGACAAATTGAAATACACTAATGCACTCAACTCAACCTAGGTACAGTGTACACGCACGACAAGCAAGTTCTATCGCAATGACTGATGGCTTTTTAAGTCTAAATGTAAAATACCACCGGTTCATTGTAAAAGGGCTTAAGTTATGAGAATGTAATAGAGAGGATGCCGTTTCATTTGCCGCACAGAAAATGCGTACATATATGTTGCTATTACGTATTTATGGTCTTCTCTATGCCACAGCCGAGAAGACATTCGTTGGCGTAACAAACGTTCACAATTCTGAAGGAATAACAAATGGACAGTGCTAACTTTTGACGTTTGGGATGGATGTATTGCTTATATCGACAACTACAAGTATTTCAAACTTTACTCTAAGCCAATAAGTTTGTTGCCTACATTGATTTATTGATGAATTTGTAATATCTGCAAAACCGCCACAGTCACCACCCTGTATTTAAATGAAAATTGATATGTCGCACATTGAGATAGAGTGAAAATGAAAATTGTTATTATTGCAGCGATAGTTGTACTACCTATATATGTACCTAGATTCACACAAATTTTAACAAATCACTATCGATTACCCATTGGTTCAAGAAGGTGATGTGGATGAACAATAAAACACTGGCATGCATACATAAAAATGTATATGAAAACATAACTGTAGATTTCCTAAATGCCACAATTGGCGGCAATAAGTTGTATTTTAAGCAAACAAAGGATTGACCAACCCAACCATGTGACTACATACTGATTAGTTGAATTCAATGATCTGTATTAGCAGGTTCCAGTAACAGCAACCAAGCAAGCATGAGAGACGAGTTGTACGTTAAGTTCAAACATAGCTTATAGTATAATGTACTTTATGCATAAAAGAGTATATTCAAATTAACTAAATAAATTCAAACAATTTATGTGAAAACTACAAAACCAATGAAAGAAATTATTTGCGATCGGTGCACATTATACATACATGCGTACATTCATAGTAGTTGTATTTCCGTTTATTTTGTTTTATTTTTTTTTTATAATACCTGTACATTTATATTTGGCGTCGTAACATTTCTCATAATCCATCACTGTCTGTCCATTGTTTCATTGATACACATGTGCCAGTAACGGGATTGTGTGCACATTTTTAACAAACACACCTACCTACATATACATTAATTTCGCTTTATCTTGGAACTACGGGGAGTGTTTATTAGGAAGGTGGGGAAGATATGGCATTTGGGTAAATTTCTGTTGAAGATATTATTTTTATTGAATTTTACCAACTCAAGTCACAGCCTCCATACTGTTGAAATAACATCACACACACATAGACAGGCTTTTAATTTTCCCTCACTAACAAAACATAATTTTCAGTTCATTTCTTTTTTATCACATATAAGAACTTGATTTTCTTTAACAGCTAAATACTTTTCGGCAACCAACAACACGAGCGGATCCTTTTGTTCCAATGCATGCCATGTGGCGGCAAGTGTTGGGACTGGTTGTGGAACCACGTCGTCCACATCGTCCAAATGGCTCTTGTCACCAACGTTGGAAGTATCAAGCGAAGAAAGAACATCGCTGCTAAATAGAGATTTAAAAATTGATGCAGAGGACAGGCGTCTGGAACAAGACGGCGGCTCTCTGGTAAATTTAGCAGGAACATCGATGACATTATCAAGCGGTGGATTTGTAAAGTTACCGGTTGATGATCGAAACAAGTATGAAAAGCTGCGCAGCAACGACCAGCACACATCCGATGATTCTGATTCTGAGTTCTTTCATGAAGATTGCGTTGGGTCGACATCAAAGAAGGCGATATTTAAGCAGATAGTTGCAAACAACATTCCTGAAACTATTCACAAAATCCAGCAGGCAGCTTACCACAAGGTAGACAAGACGCAAATTAAGGTGCCCATCGTAAAGAAACTAAAGGAGAAGACAACGACTAAAAGGCCAACTACAGCGGCTCAGCAGGTCGCCCAGCAAGTCAATGCGGCTTTGGAGAAGCACGAAAAACAGCAGCAGCAAGCGGCAGCAATTGCTGCTGCTGTAGCGGCGGCAGACGAATTAAACAAACGCAATGAGGAGGACGCCGACTCGATAGGATCCGCTTCTGATTTAAGAGCCGAGGATGATGACTTTTTCGATGAGAATCGTGTAAGTCACGTGTCGCGAAACAACTCAAAACCAAAACGCCCCGATGTGGATGGCATCAGCGAAAGCGTCAAAACCTGTAACTCTTCTGCTTATCACGCCGAATGCGAATCCGTCACGACACACGAGGACGACCTAAGTCGGGTGGTGGTAAAAGTACGATTGCGAAAAAAGGATCGATTTGCAGCTGTACAAGCAGTTATAGCAGAAAAGGATTTTGTATTGCCGGCAACTGTACCCTTAGGTTTAGTTTGCGACGAGAGTGAGTTAAGTCCGACGTCTAGCGACTTCATAAACAAATTAGGTGATAAACCCTTGCTACTTGATGATGAACTGGACTATAGCTCCGAAGACTCTGATTCTGTAACGAAATGTAAGGCTCCTCTGAATAACCCTATTACTTGCGAAGAGACAAACAAACTAAAAATCGAAGTTCACGGGGAGAAGCAAGATGGGTTTGACGTCTTTGCCATGGCTCCCTTCAAGATGCCAGATGTATTGCCACTTAAAAAGAGATCGAATGGTAAGAACACTGCCAGAAGAAAATCGACAGAGGCTACACAAAGTGCCGAGATTTGGACATCAACGCCTATAAAATGCGCAGGTACTAGTATTGGAAAAGACAGACATATTGAAGGGATAAAGAAGAATGAGTTGCTTGATGAGTTCAATGAACCGATTTTTAACCCGTTCATAGCTTTGCCTAGCAAACCTCAACCAGATGCGATGCAATTAAATAATATACAAAGCTCGTCCGATTATGGCACTGTTACCGTTATATCGAATAATGCTTTAGAAATTGCAGATTCAGCTGGCAAATCAAAGACCGTCAAATGCGATCTATTTGACTCCGAACCGTTTCCTGAAGTAAATCCCAATTGCTTTAAAAAGGGAGTCGCGTCCGTTTTTCAACCTCAAAAAGATCCTTACAATGACCTACAGGCGAACACCGTTGCTACGCATCGAAATAGGCCGCAACTTGTAACTGTTAACCATTCGATTATAATTAATAAAAGCCCTGAACTCATTTTGCCCCGACCACATATTAACCTTCCGGAAGATTCCACTTTCCCAATGTCAGGGTCAGGAAAAGTCTCAAATGAAACATTTAAACCTCTGGTATCGTATGGCAAAATGTCAAAATCATCCACAAACATTGCTAGTGAACACTTGAAATCTTCCAACAAAAATATCCTTGGAGCAAGTGACATAGACACAATATCATTACCACGGCAGCTATGTTCTTCCTTAGCGACGGTGCAACCAATATTTCCCATTGCGGACAGTGCATTTGTTCAATTACCAGAAGAGCACCTCGGAGAATTCACGCCAGACGACGGAGACGTTGTTGTCCAATTAAAACGCACTACTGATATGGGTTTGTCAGATGCGACTGGGAACTGCAACGTTTCATCGGCGACAACTGCTACAAAGCTTAAAGAAAAGAAACATCACTTGGGCGTAAGAACCATTCCTGCGAAACTATCCCAAAAAGTGAAAGGACACGTCTACAAAAAAGTTACAGATGATAATGTGCCCGCATCGACATTGGCAGCGTCGGACTTGGGTTCGACTTCGTCTTTAACACTTACCTCGTCAAAGCAAAAGCAACAACGTTCTAAGTACACGTCGCACACTGACGAATATGAAGATGAAATGTGTTATGGCAATTTGCGGTCACCGCCCGCTATGGTATCTTCCAATACGCGGAAACAATCAAAGTCTTCACTGTCATTTCAATCTGACTTAATACAAAATTCCACGAAAACCGGATTCAGCAACATGTCATTTGAGGACTTTCCTTCCGACCAAGAAATGGAAGGTGCTCCTCAAGCAAGGGCATTGCCCTTCGAAGTCCTACGTAACGACAAAACTCTGTTAGAGGCCGAGAAAAAATTCGGATCTCTTAAAAGACGTAGCAATCTCTTCTCCTAGAAGCGGATCATTCCGACTACGAAACACTCTTTAAAGAAAGATTTTAAAAAAGTCTTACGAAGATTGTTGTGGTCGTCAACTGCATACTCCTAAACACTTACATAAAAAATATAAAAGTTATACTTATGACCGCTGCTATTACCGCTGCACACATTCGTCCTATGTCTCTTGCGCAAAACTGGAACGAAAGAAAAATCGGGAGTGCGACTTTATTTTGTGAGCATTTGTAAAAGAACCACAGTATCTATTGACCTATCTTCCAAAAGTTGCAAGACTGAAATATTGTTTCGAAGAGGTTTGATTACGCACCAAATTCTATGTATGGTCCTCCACAATAAACAATATGCCTTTAAAAAAATAGTAGCACAATAAGTGAATGATAAAGCTTTCCAGAGACAAATAATATCATACATACATGCAAAAGCAGTATGAATGCATTGAAAAAGCCTTTAATATGTACGTATAAACAAAACAAACAAAAAAACACTATTGTACGCTCAGCTTACAAACATTTGCGCATTTAATGCAGTTTTATTCCACTAGTATTGCTTAGGACGCCTAAATATCCGCAATTAATAGATCGTCTCTACGTACATTCAGACAAAGACACACTTTTTGACCACGCTTAGTGGAACAACATTTCCAGAATATTATTGAATCTACTAGAATATATTTTAATTTATTGATATTTCATTCAAATACATACCATGTAAAATGCAATAGATCACACAATCATTGTAAAAGCTATATACAAATACATTCGAACTGCATTTATTATGCGGTCAACGCCGAACTGGATAGCGTCCTGAGATATCTCAGTTGGGTAAATCATATAGAATAACAAATTTAAAAATTAATCAAATTATCCTGCTCTATAAGTGCTGTTCTCATTTTAGACAAATAAATATACCTGTATACATGATATATACATAAATCCCTTCTATCTACACACCCGCATACTAAAACAATGCCAATGTACTACTGACCTAAGCTTTGTTTTAATTAAAATTGTTAAAAACATTCGAAAACATTCTATAGCAAGAAGAGCGACTACTGTTGGTATTAAAACATTACCTTTTAATTTGTAAACCTGTTATATTATTTCCTTTTTAAAATACTACATATAAGCATACTATATATGTATATTATTTTATATGATAATTACGTTACATATACAGTGACATATAAATAAAATGGCGTAATGTTGTTAATCAAACAAAAAGCGAGTAACTTTAATTAATGTTTGTTTAAAAATATGTGTATACATTCTAAAGGCAATGGAGGGTTTCCCGGTATTCCGTGGCCAAGGCATATGTGGACAACATTAGAAAACAACATTAGAAAAAAAAACGGTCCAACAATATTAATCTTAAAAACATTTAATGACTGGTAATAACTGAAAGAACATGATTTCTACTCAAAGTGGCCATTAGAAGACTGTGACCTTACTGGGTATTGCCCTTATAACATTTCCAAGCGAAATCGAGAAAATATTGCTTGGGAATTGTATTAAAGTAAATAAACAATTTGAAAATATAACGTTCTTTTGCCTAAAGTACCATTTCTGTATTTTGAATTCATATAAAATATAAATATAGAATTTTTAAATTGATTTAATTTTTCTTAATTTTTTTCATTAACCAATTCATTCTCATAAATGTTCCTTTTGATTAGTTTTTATGCAAATATTACTTGATTATATAAAAAAAATAATAATTAAAGTATACCTTCTTCAAGTTATTTCAAACGCTTTATAATATAAATATGGTAAGTTCACAGAAAAAAAATACAAATGTTGTTAAGTAAGTAATTAAATAAAATTGTTATCATTCAACTTCGATTTATAACAACTTTTGTATTTGAACTGTTTAATAATAATTTTTTTCGAATAGAATATGGGCATTTCCAAAGAAAGGTCAATCGCGATCGAAAATGTAAATGGTAATTTCATTCTAATAAATATAAACGACCGATCGCGGCATAATAAGTAGAACACACGACTATCATGCAGTGATCTGGCTTGAGCCCAGTCATAGTTGTAGACGGTCGTGTCAGTCGCCATTTATCAGTAGAAGCTTTTTAAAAAAAGCTGACTTTCGAAATCGTCGCGGAACTGTAGGTTACAACAGGTCAATTCAAAAAATGATGTTTGTTGTAGATTCCTTCTTGTATCTGTTGGGAACGGCCGTGGCATAGTGGTTAGAACATGCGACTACCATGTGGGAGATCGCAGGTTCAAACCTGGCTCCAGTCATCAAGGCAACAAGTAGGTGCCGTTAGTTGTGAATCTAAAAATAGAAAGCGTGTTATTTCACAACAACCCATACCTCATTCATGGGGTGCAAAGGGAAATTAAGTTTAATCTGGCAAATGGTTATATCTCAACAAAATACAAATAATACAGTGATTGTAAACGGATTTGTACTCGTGAGGAATTTAATCTGGCAAATGGTTATATCTCAACAAAATACAAATAATACAGTGATTCTAAACGGATTTGTACTCGTGAGGAGGTTACAACTTTGAACCAACCGTCTTAACATTGCATATATGTAATAGCCACTCCGGAGTTTAAATCGGGATATTTATTCGTGTGTAGGGAGCTTTCAGTGTCACTGATGTTTATTAATTTGTTTTAAATTAAACTAAAATGAAAAAAATAGTTACCATTCAATGGAAATTTTATATATTCCATTGTTATTCTTTCACCTCAAATTTATTGTTAGAAAGACTAGTTTCAATATATTCTTGATTTCTTTAAAAAATCAGTACGAATTCGTGTAAAGTAGAGGTGGTAAAAAATGATAAAGTGAAAACTGTTTAAAAAATTTTAGATACAATTTGATAAATTGTTTTTGGCATTAATAGTAAGATGTGACCTCCCTTCCCCTAGGACATATTTCATTCGTATTCTTTGGGCTTACGTCTTTAAAAAATCATAGAGATACAGTATGACCTCGGTTACTTCAACAAATAAAAACCAAGGCAGTTGCAAGAACCGCGGTTGTTGCATTGACCAAGTCACACATATATAAACACTGCTTTAAGTATTTATTTACAAACAATATCTAGTTTATATTGTCATAAATATAATTTTGTGCATAATTAATATATTTTTTAAATAAAACAACTTTAGTGTTATCAATTTACTTCGTAAATGATAACTTTTCAAGAAAATCTAATTCATTTTAATTCATTCATAATAATATAAAACACAAAACGGCAATTTATCCCAAGCATTAGCTAAAGGGCAAACTGCATTCCTCAAGTTAAATGTTTTGATTTTTTGTTTAATATCTGACGGCAAAATTTAAAAGTTGCGTTTACTGATTCACAAATGTTAATATTTTAGTTGTTGCAATAATCGAGGAGTTGCGCTCATCGATGGTTGCAGTAACCGAGGTTATACTGTATGGTAATTAATCGACTACCACTTTGCTTTGTGCTGCGATGCATTGTTGGATATTGTTATTGGTAACCACTTACTTTACTTTACACTTACTTTACGAAGGTTTTTATATTTAATGCACCTTAAATCTTTAAAATATTCAGTCTTTATGAATTTTGTAATGTACCTCTACGAAACAGAATTTTTAAACCTTTTTTGAAAAAAAAAATATAATAGGTATATGTTTTATAGAGTTAATAGATTTGGCAAGTGAAGCATTTACATATATTGAGATACAAGCTTAATCCAGCTTCGCCAGACAAAAAAACACCTGTTAACAACTATTTGAATACAAATAAAACATTTTTTACTATACCTTTTAGAAACATCTATATATCGATGCTTCACTATTCACTTCACTTTAATCAATTACTCCAAAAAATAAGCAAAAAAGAAAACGGTACAAATCCACAGCGAGGCGGTTAGTATGTTGGTGGCGATCGCACCGACGTCGTATTCTTCTTCGTAATATTTTTGTTTGTGTTTCTTCGTTGTTGTGCTAAACCACCACCATAAACAGGCACACAAAACAAAGCGTCACATTTTTGTTTTTGGTTTTTTTGATACGATGCTAAACTATTGCAACAAAAAAAGTAAACACAAAAAAGAGCTTTACTCCACCGTATCAGTTTTCGTTCGATATTTCGAACACTTGCGTATGAAAAATACTAAGTACGGACGCGGTGCACCGGTGGTTGCGGTATATCGGTGATGATCTCTGGTACACACATATGTATGTATGAATTCTTTCCCAGCGGCGAAAGGAAGGACCTAGAACGCCTTCAAAAGCAGTCAGTAACAAATAACAGGGTATCATTGGGAGGCAAGGCCTTCCATCGTCGCTTCCTATAAGAAGGCCTGAAGCAAGGCCTGCATACACGTGAAAAAAAGGACTTGAAAAATAAAAAATATATGCAGTTGGTCACCATCAAATTGTTTTGTTTATCTTTCTCACTGCTATATGGGTATTTCCAGCGAAAGGACGGACGATTTCATAGTAAAAAATTGCTTTATATCGTTAGCTGAAATGCAAACGGCCCTAACTAACAAAAAAATCGAAATGGGTTTTTTGATTGATTATAATGTATTTATTCAAACTACATGTTCATACAGAATTACAGAGTCCTACGATTAAAAATAGTTGTTTTATTAACCAAATACAAAAGGCCCTTACTACAAAGTGTTCGTTTTAATAAATGCAAAGGGCCCTAACTAACACAACAACAAACACAAGACCCTTAGGGATGAGGGTATATCATTTGATACGAAAAAAAAGTGTAACGCATTGAAGGAGACGAGTTAGACCACAAGTATCTTAAGACCAAATTCGTTTCAGGACTTTTTAAGACGATTGAGCTATGTCCGTCTGTCTGGCTGGATGGCTGGTCAGCAGGATAACTCGAGTAAACCTTAACGGATCGGTATGAAAATTTACAAGTATTAATATTTTTCAAAACGAATTTATGGGATTGTAAATGTGCAAAATAGCCCCACCCCTTCTGGTACCTCCCATACAAAATTACCTATTTTTGGATAATTTATATTTCCTTCATAACTTTCAATTGGACGATCGTATGATATTTTAATTTGGTCAGTTTATTTATATTGCAAAAGTAGACAAACCCTAAGAAAACCGAAACCTTTGCCATACCCCTTCTGGTACCTCCCATACAAATGACCCTTATAGTTTAACATACATATCTTTTTTGTAAGTAAACTGAATTTACTCAAATTTAGAGTATGATGTTCGCTTATGAAAATAGGACTCAGGAATGAATATGGACTATATCGGTTGACGCCTTCTGGTACCTCCCATACAAAATTACCTATTTTTGGAAAATTAATATTTCTTCCATAACTTCCAAACGGACATTTGAGAGGTAATGAAAATTAGTCTGTTAATTTATATTGTGATATGAAGCAAAACCTCAGAAAACCTAACTATTCGACACACCCCTTCTGATACCTCCCATACAAAGGACCGAACTCACCCCCATAGTCTTACATACATATCTTTTTTTGTAAGTACACTGAATTCAGTCAAATTTTTCGTAAGTTGTACGTATAAAAATTTGAGTCAGGAATGAATAAGGACTGTATCGGTTCACCCCTTTTGGTACCCCCTATCAAAATTACATTTTTTTGAAATTAATATTTCTCACATAAATTCCAAACCGGTACCTATACCTCCTACACAAATAAGTCAAGTTTTGGACGATTGTGCACCACAAGCAGGGGAAATATTATACATAAGTAATTATACGTAATTATGCATTAAAAAAATACAAGCTAAAATCTAAAAATCTAAAGTATTTGTTTTCATACTGACATTTGGCAACCATGCTTAAATAATTTTTCCTTAATTTTGTTTAAAATTTTGTACCCATTGTTATTACAGCGATATTTTACTTCATTAAAAATGTATTGACAAGTTACTGACAAATAGCTAAAAAATTTGAATTGTAGTTAGGACTTTTGGTTTTAGAAAATCAGACGTCAAAAGGACGTAACTAACATAACTTTTACAATATTTAAAAAAAAAATTTTTTTCTTTTAAATTTAAATATGTCGGTGTTTTACAAGTTACATTGAAAAAAAATTGCTCTAAAAACATTTATATATATAGTTTTATACAGTTTTTTGTTTCTCCTGTAAAGTAATGAAAATGTTAGATAGGGCCGTTTGCATTTCAGCTGACGATATGTAACTTTTTGTTTTTGCAATCATATAATGAATTTGTTGAGCTTTAACAAAACAAACTACATATATATGTACATCGTTGGAGTATCTTCTTTCCAAATCCGCTGAGAAACTTAAAATCGGTTCATATTTATCCGCGTTACTGGCTTATAAGTGCGTAAAAGTACGAAAATATGGGTTTTTACCCTTAACTCAAAATTTTGGGGGTTTTGGGAAATTTAAAAAACAGATTCTTGTAGTGCTCAGCAGCACTCACCAGAAAAATATTATAATTTCCCAGGTTTTGTTTTTTTGTCGCTCTGTGTTATCCATAGAATAATGCGTGTGTCCGCAATGTGTGTCCGCAACGCACATATAGATTGAAGTAGCGTAAAAGGTAAAAGTTTTTTAAATGTGAAGTAAGTTGTTTATAAAACCCCAACATGTCTTCTTTTTTATACAAAAAAAAAATATACTGATCACATAAGCAATTTAGCTAAATTTCACAAATTTTCGTAGACACTTCAAATTTCTGGGGAAATTGTGTGTGTCCGTAACGCACTTTGTGTTAGTCATAATTTAAAATACAACATTTTAAGTAAAGTTTCATTAAAAGAACATTATAGTACTGTCCAAAATCTAAATTTGTTAATATGAACATAATCTTCAAAATATTTCAACTTTTCGAGAAAACTACAAAATAAGAAAAAATTCGTGCCTCCGCAACGCCAGGATATACCCATATATTTCTCACTATACTTACACTTTTTTCCAACGACAGTAAACCTTGCTGGTGTTTGAACCTTCTACCTTGCGATTGTTAGTCAAGCTATGCTACCATCTAGCCTATGAAGATGCATTCGAATTGTGTGACTGAAACTAATCATAAACTGTTTTAAGAAAAACACATGAACATCTTTCTCATTGCCTTTGCTTTTTATGCTTACAATGGGAAGGGAGACGGAATGTGTATACACACGAAATAGTGGAATAACAAATCATGGAAAACGTTGATTCTCCCTTCTCAAAAAAGGCCTGCAGCAGTGGTCTTGATAGAATCGATAGTATATTGCCTATTACCTTTGCCCGTATATAAAATATGTATTATAAATATATTTTGTTCTCACTTTGTTTAATAGTATATTCATATAGAAAATAAAATTTATCTATTATTATCTTTGTTTATCGACATTAGAAGGACACACAGCCCAAACAAAAACAGCTGTCAGCTGTTCACCAAGTGGAACTGGATGATGGTGTGTAGGTATTACATATTGTTGTTGTGATGTGCGCTTTCATAGGATGAATTTTTGAATGCTCTGAAAATCTTGCTATCAGACAAGAAAAGAGCGAAAGCCATCATTTTCATAATAACCATAAACACAACAGAAGTTAGGCAAAATGTCACATTGGCATCTGAGATGCATTCGTTTTAAGCACCACCACATACTCTGCAATTTTGTTTTTGATTTTCGTCCGATTCCTTCCCTTCAATACTGAACATTACCGCATCGCGAATGGAGGGTTGCCACAGTGTTCACATCTATGTCCTCTTGTGATAAAAAACAGCCCTGCAGTTACATATCTCTTGCCCCATTGGTAGCTGAGGCAGTGGCAAGCATTTTCGTTTCCTTGCTCCGTAGAGATAGAAAAGTGTTTGCGCTACGATGACTACGAGCGAAAAGTTTTGTAAAAGCTTTTAACAAAAGGAATACTTTCACAATCCTCATATCGACTGATATCTATAGTTTCAGTCGCTTTAAGTATTTCGTGGCGCTTCTGTCGAATGATGAAGGTGCTGTAACGGGCTGCACTTGCGGCAAATTTCTGTTGCTTTATTTTATACTATATATGTATATGGACGTACGTATGTATGTATGTATGCATGCATGCAGAGAAATGTATGACTTGCCAGAAGCACCACCGTAATTTGTTCAAAGAGAGCTTGTACGCACACCCCGCTTTTAACGGCGGAATCATCCACCACATTGTTGCTACTTGAGAAAACAGTTCCATCCACATCGCAACGTAATTTGGATACAAGCTGAGACTTTCGAGGTGTTTATTCGCGTGTTTCAATGCAAGCCAAGCCAAGCTAAATAAAAACTGCTACAAAAACTAATTCACCTGAACAATATATGTAAAATCAAATCATATCAATGTTTAGTTGCTCGAGAAAGCGCCATTAATTTGTTGATTAATGAGGTTGTTTTGTGTGTGTGTGTTTGGCGGTCGTCAGCTCCGTCGCAAGATGTATTAATACAGGTGGCGTTAACTGCCAGCTGGTTTTAACTTTTTTTCTGATTTTGGTGCCTCTGCACTGTCAACTTACATACACTCGCTGAGTTGCGCCTTTCAGTTGTCAAAATTTTGTATGGAGATTTTGACACTAGAGAGGAACTACACAAAATAAATTGCCTGTGGTTGTTGCAATGCCAAATTTGTTGTACAGATAACTTCACCTTTATTAATACATCTTGCTCCGTCGTCTCCTGCAAACAAATCCACAAAACCCTGTGACATTTTTGTGAGTGTTTTCAGCGTAACAACAAAGTTTATATGTGTAAGGGTGTGTGTGTGTGTGTGACACTACAAAACTCCAAGTCCAAAGAGCCTGCTACGAATCTCGATGTTACATAAAATAAACTCTTTGGCAAGCATCAAAACAAATATAATTCACCTAGAGAAACATATTGAGGATTCGCAGGAAAACCCAGGAAAGAGAGAGAGACCGATTGTGGAAAGACATCCTATACAGTGGCCGTACATGGTAAGTCATAGAGTCGAGCATTTAGGCGAACTTACAACTCTAAATATTTACTTACAGAATGGATATAGTGGCACTACTAGCATTAGTCGCGTAGAGGAATTTTGACAAGCACTGCGGAGCAACGCAGTAAACAGAAAACTAGACTTCAAATCACCTTAATTGTAATGACTGGCCATCCAACTTACTCACATTTGTCCTACATCAACCGTTATTCACTTCACGATATAGTTTTCTGGATCTATCTGACCTTTTGTTTCCACTACTATTCCGACAACTCACCTCTAGAGACATTACAACAAATGGTAAATGTAAAGCAACATGCTCCCAGACAACTATACATCGCAAAACACTGAGGCGGTCGTTGTAAATAAACCCAACTGTAGTGCTTCTGTGGGGCAACCGACACAAATCGCAGTCAACGGAACAGCGAAGATTTTGCCCAGCAGCGACCAGCACACGCTGCAAATTCCCCCGAAACAGTGCAGTGACGATATAGACGATATAATCACAATTACAACAGCAAGTATTAACGAGTACGCGAAGAATCCAGAGTTGCATTCCGAATTAACGAATGCTCCAGAACAAACGCCTAGTAGTACCATACTTAATATATTTAACAAAAAGGTGGCACCAAGCTCCACCACTCCTGAAGAGTCGACATCGGAATCTACAGTAAAAAAAACTAACGGCTTGAACGGTATAGCGCTGTCATCTTCGGTGCATAGTTACAGACTTTCAAGCTTAATTTCTTTTCAAAACAACGTAGCAGTTGTCCACCATCGTAAAGGTCGACGCTTGCACGGCCTTCAGACTCCGCTACATCCATTGCAGCTGTTTGGCTGGTCAGTGCTAATAGTGTTTGGTCTGTCGGCCTACTGTGTTTTGATTCCTTCATTCAGCCAAGAGATCCAGGGTCCGTTATACGGTCTGATAACCGGACTGTATGTCGTTCACATTGTGTCACATTTAGCGGCCTTATTGATAGATCCTGCAGATCGTGAACTTCGTCGAATTCATCGAAACGATCGCATTGTTCCAGAATTCGACAGGACAAAGCACGCGCACGTCATCGAAAACGGCAGGTGCCACTTGTGCAACATCCGCACGTCATCACATCGAACTAAGCATTGCTCGGTTTGTAACAAATGTGTTGGTAAATTTGACCACCACTGCAAGTGGTTAAATCATTGCATTGGATCTCGAAACTATGTTGCCTTCCTGATGTGTGTGGTCAGTGCAGTGTGTGCAGCGCTGGTGATTTTGCTGGCAGTGATTGCCCAGATAGCATTGTATTATCTGCATCCGGAGTGGCTCAGCTACCTGTACGGCGAATCAAATTTTGCAGCCGTAGGCACATCAGGCGATCGATTTGATCTCAATGATACAATTGGAAATAACACATATATGATAACAAATTTCACAGATAGTGAATTCGATGACACTAGTTTTATGAGCAACAACACGCTTCCACATTCGATACTTCAAAATTCGACTATCGCAGTTATAGAAAATACTAACGCCTCTATAATTATCAACGAGACACTTTCCTCATTGGATAAAGATGCCGATGCGAATAAGTTGCAACCAGAAGCAAGATATGTTAGGCATAACTCGACATTGGTTCCATTTGCTGGAATAGCTGTAAGCCAAACTATTTTCTTAATATTGCTGGGATGTCTGGGATTGTTGGCAGCTATTACAGCTGGTCTTTTATTGCACCTGTGCTTCTTTCATATTTACATTTCCTTTTTGGGGCTGACAACATACGAGTATATTCGCAACCATCGGCAGGCACAGGAAGCCAAAAATAAGCCAGTGTCCATCAGTGCTGAAGACCCTCAGACCATTGATTCAGGCCAGCGTCCCCCCACAAAATCTAAGGATAGTGGCAAATTATACATCTGCTCGCAACTCCGTCATCCCATTGATGCCGAGTGCAATGAGCACAAACAGAAACCCTGCACTTTAGCAGACGACGCCCACTTCAGTTTACATTGCTGTGCCAATTCTAGGGAATACCATCAGACTGCCTTAAAGACCTACTACATGTGTTCCGTGCTGGAGGAAACAAACATGAAATCTCCTTTAAGGATATCGCACATATCGGGAGCCAATAGCAACTTGGATAACCTGGCAGAATACCAGGCTGATTCGTCAAAATCGTTTCATTGCTGTTCTGCATTTGAGGCTTCCACCTCGCAGCGCAGAGCAAGCGGCGCGTCATCGAAAGCAACCCTGGTGACCAACTTGGAAAACAGCGCTACCTTAAACAGCAGGCGCACTTATGTCCAGTACAGCGAACAATGCACATTCTGTACATTTCATTTGCACAGTCCCATAGTTGGTAAAAGGGCTGTTAGTCTGTCTAGTGAGAACACCATGTCGCTGAAATTCCACAGGAGCGTAGATTCGCTCCAAGGGCAAATATCGCCTTTGGGAAAATCTCGGTCCTCAGTACAGGCATCAGCTTCACAGAAAATATGTTGTATGCAAACAATATCTAAACATGAACGTTGGCGCAGAAAGTGGAACTGTTGTTCGGCTGTACCTGATAGCCCCGATATACCCACTGACATGACTGCAGCGTTGGCTGCGAGACATAACCAAGAAATGACTGCCAAGTTGCAAGGTAAGACTTGCAACTTCTCGAACGAAATTGGAATTCCGAAGAGGAATTCCGTTTCGCCAAAATCGTCAGAGAAGCTGGCGCAAACTCAATTACACAATGCCAGAAATTGGCCCGTTGCTAGATTTCGTCACGTCATGCGCGTACTGAACCGTTACCGCCGGTCCAGATGTCGGCATCAGAACACTAATGATATCCAAGGGCTGCACTTTAAGCAAAACCAAGTACGACCTCTGCAGGAAGATGTGGACACAAGGAGCTCTAGCTTCACTGAGTCCGACAGCAGCTCATGCCAACAAGTGTCATCGTCAATCACTCCAACCAATAGTGTATCGAATCAGAAAATGTACAATGAATCCATGTATGATACGTCCTCTCAATCAATGGCCACGTACAAAACGTCGCTGTTGCCCACGTCTGTGATTCGAGACGATACATCGATAACATACAATGCGCCAGTGGGTATTATACTACCGCCAGCTTTGCCTCCCCCAACTAGGCGAAAGATACCAAACACCACGGACCTGGAAGAACTAATTGAAACTTTAGCATTTGCATCCTGCACGTCCAATTCTCCAAACATGCCATACACGCCTGTTCATCGAATACCATCGACGAATGGTATTCATCGGCGCCAGCGGCGCAAGCACTTTGTGCTCACCAGATCGCCTACCCTGTCGCCAATACACGAATCAGGACTGTCTAACCCCACTTCTCCCCAACCCTGCCGACATAATGTTGCAACATGTTCAACTGCGATCCCCGCTGCCAATAATCTTGGCGCAAAACAGTTTATCAGTGACGCCCCGACGACATCCAGTGTGACAGGCAACGCTACATAGACGCCTGGAAGGTTTCCTTGTTACGCAATCGTGGGCTTTAAACAATTTCGTTCTCAGCCGTCCAAACTAATCGCATATTTTAACCATTGATATGCGCTACCAATCGTAGTTCATACGTGTATATTAAATAAATTAATGGAAATCAAAATGTGTTTTATTTTTATCTAATCACTGTATGCTTGGGCGAAATAGAAAACAGTTTGAAATAATCCAAACTTACGATAGACTAAATTCAGTTCATTCAAATACATACATATGACATAACACGATCGTACATGTATTATATGCACAAACAGTCATTATAAAAATTGTTTTAAAAAATTAAACTATATTACCTAGAATTGTTTAAGATATCAAATCATTTATCATGTAGTGAGTTGGCTGGCGACTGCCATGCGCGAGAACCCTGTTTCGATTCCCACCTCCAGTCATCTACATTTTTGCTTTCATTGCCGGCACCCTCGATGTTGTCGACAGAAACTTCGCAGTAAAGTGTCAAGTCAATCAGAAAGTGTAGTAAAAGCTTCTCAAACAGTGACGTCTGAGAAAGTGTGTTAATTTACAAAACTTTATTCATGGGGGTATAAAGGGGAAGTAAGTTTTGAGAGTTAAAAAAATTCAATTTCGATATTTATGGGAGGCTGGACAAGGCAAAGTCAAGCTCTCTTTAATTAAAGATATTAAATAAACGATCGTTAAAGTACCATTTAATTTCGATGTCCTTTGATTTACCAGGGTCCATGGGAAAATAAATAATTAATTAACATTATGGAACGCGTGATGTATTCAATATGTTATAGTGGCTTTATTTATATTTTCTTAAAATTGGTAAGTTGCATTTAAACAATTCGGAATATGGTAATTCTTACGAATTAACCCATATTTCGTTATTTGAAGTAGGTAATTGAAGTAGATACCACTCTCAACCCTTTAATTTTATTATTGTAAATTCGATAAAAAAAAAAGTACCTACCTATGTATCGTTTAATGTAGCAAGCAGACTTAAATGTATCCATTTTAAATATTGTTTGAATTATGTGATAAACAATACTTCCACTGCTGCAATTAATCTGTTTGTACTAATTTGCCAGCTTTTTATATTAATCCGGATGAGGAGCACAGCGCGTTGGGAAACATGGTAGTAAACATCAATTATTACGATCTACTCATGCCTAAAATTGCCAAAAACACTCACTCTTTTTCTACGAATGATGACGATACAAATTGTTAGGTTGTTGTTGTAGTGATATGACAAACAAATAGAATGTGCAAGCGTTTTGGGAATCTCCCATGCCTAAGGTGAGTCATCACTCAAAACGACGTCGTTAGTCTCCTCCATCTAATTCACTTAGCTCTCTCTCTCAATACATTCTTCTCTCAGCATCACATACGTCATTGTTGTTGGAATATACTACAGCGGCATGGACTGACTGACTGCCAGACATACACTGATATTTCGGTGTATCAGCTCTGTGAGTGCGAGTAAAATTTCAACGAAATTATTACGTTCAGACTTTGCATGTTTGTGTTTTCTTACGTATGGTGCCATACGATAAGCTGATAACCAGCAACAGAAATGAATGGTTACTGAATGAGAGGCAAAGTATTCATTCATTAAGTTTGTAGTTAAATGCAGTGAGGATAACTTTCTGGGTACGAGTTTAGTATAAATTGCGGTTAAGCTTCGAATAAATGTAAGTGATATTAAACAATTTTCATTTAACACATTTCCTACTTCTTATTTCTCAGTAACAACGATACAACACAATGCCAGTTATAAGCTACTAGCTTTCCCGGCTCGCTTTGCTTCACCCGTACTTACAATGAATCTTCCATTGAATTTAAGCAATACAGGTAAAATGCAAACGCTTCATAAGAAGAACGAACATCCCATTTATGTGGATGTAGCTTTATCCCATTGGTCTGAGTGATTGTACAACTTAAGTCCCTTATTATCCCTAAAAGTGCGAATTTCAAATGGTACACTCGTATCCCACAACTAATATGGACTGGTACTCACTCTAATTCTATAGGAAGTATGCCCATATACGGTTACAACTTTAGACGTTTGGTCTGGCTGATGGTATCAGTTTTATCTCTTTTCGGCATTTTTACTCCTGAATAATCGAATTTCTAAAAACCGCATTTGGCGGCTCTCTAATTCTATAGGCAGCAATTCTAAATACATTTTCGAAACCCAACTTTCAGACATTTGGTTTGGGTGATAGTACCAGTTTTATTCCTTTTTCGGTATTTTAACAACTAAAGAACGAATTTCGAAAAATTACTTTACATCGCACAACTTAAATATTCACTTCAATTATTGCGACTATACCTTTAGCTTTTTAGTAGCAGTTTTATCCCTTTTCGGTCTTTACCCCTAAAGGTAACAATTTCGCAAACCGTCCTTGCTTCGTTCTAATTCTAAGCCCATATTAATTATCATGATTATATCATTAGCCATTTGGTCTGGGCGATAGTAAAATTTTTATCTCTTTTTCGACGTTTTTACCCAGAAATATCGGAATTAAAAAACCTTCAATCCAATTTGATATTGAGTTGGCATCATCGATTATAGCATTAGCCGAAAAAGTACGAATATCCAAAAATCCAATTTTAACTGACGTTTATCCGAAAAGGGGAACAACCACCCCAATTTCATCATCCTATCTACAGCCAGTAATCAATTTTAAATATATAGATTATGAAAATGTTATTACAATCGTTCTATTAATATGACGAGGCACCGCCCATTTCAAAGCGAGACGTAATCCCCGATGTACCATTTACATATGTAGCAAATCTCATCTTCATACCTTTAATGGCTTGGTATGCGTGGGCGATGCCACGCCCCATTATTTAATTATGTTTTCCTGTAGGCTATGATAGAGACCCTATGGATAGTGCTACACAGTGAAAATTTCATTGCAATCGGTCATTTATTTCGCCCAGATAACGATTTTTTCAAAAGGGGCGTGGCACCACCCATTTTCCAGCGAGACGTGATTCTCTTTGTATCAGTAACATATGAAACAAATCACATCTTCATAGCTCTAATGTCTCTTGAGATATGACCGATTGAAATTTCCGTTTGTGTGGGCGGTGCCACACCCCTTTGTCTAATTATGTTTTCATGTAGCCTATGACAGAGACCCTATGGACAGTATCACACAATGTAAATATAATTGTAATCGTTCCATATATTTGGCCAATATAACTATTTTTTAAAAAGGGGCGTGGCACAGCCCACTTTCCGCAAACAAAGCATTTTTTTTATACGACCGACGTACATTCCAAATCTCGACTTCGTACATATAATGGTTTTAAAGATACAGCCATTTTAAAATTCCAGTTGTATGTGGCGGAGCCACGCCCATTTTACCCCCTTGCAGTCCGAATTTCCAAAAATCCCTTCTTAGTGCGCGCCTACGTCATAAAAGAAACCTACATTCTAAATTTCACCGTTCTAGCTTTAGCCGTTTGGGCTGTGGCGTGATCAGTCAGTCACCCAAGCCTTTTATATATATAGATTAAGTGGGTATGGGTGCAGACATATAACAATTCCATTGTATGTATCAATCAATTCTCGATTTGATTATTATTTCTGGAATAAATTGTAATGGACATTTTCTTCATTACCTTTAAAATTCAAGTCAATGGTAATGGATATACACAATTGTTTTACAACTACTAATTGTAATGAAATCACACCAATTACTTAGCGGATAATAGATATTCATTATCATTACTACTTCAAGAAATTCCGCAATTTCATGCCTTTGATCGTAGTATTTTTTAAAGTCAACCACATCGTTTGCCGCGAACTAGTGATATGTGTACTCAGAAAAACTTAATTTCCCACCGCACGAAAGAGGTTTAAAGGATAATTTTATATTTTTAGATTCACCACAAACGGCAACTACTTGTTTTAAACGAATGCGAACGTCATTGCTTAAGAAACTTTTACTATCCACGTCGATTGACTCGACAATATACTGCGAAGTTGCTTTTGACAAATTCGGAGCTGCGATGTCGAATCGCACCATGGTAAAAATGTAAGTACCAATGTAGGAGGTAGTGGCGAAGGTAGTTCAAACATGTTCAATCGACACATCCAGAACTGCAGGGTCGATAAATTGAATTCCTGAATGAATGCACTCAAAACAGCGTTCGAATAAACTCCAAAACACAAACTTTAATAAATCACTTTCTGTTAATTACTGAAATTAACAAAATCTACACTCACGCCTGACACAATTCATTTTCCGTGCAAAAGGAAACAAACTTCAGTGAAAGATGACAATGGATATTGTGGTACACGGTCTACAGTCGATTTCAGTTTCCTCCATATTCATTCAGAATGTTAAAGTTTATTAAAAAAAACATATACTAGTATTCATAAACGAAAAACAGGTAGCGATCCGATGCATAAACCATTCAAATGTTAAAGTAGAACTGACCCTATTTAGGCGTGCTATATTGCATGTTTATGTATGTCTATATCGGACAAATTTCATTTTGAGTTTATTCGAACTTTTCTCATAGGAATGTGTCATAATGTAGAAAATTCATTGAGTACCTAGTTCCGACTAATTTTCTTCAACAGCCCCCTCCTTTCTCCCAAATGCAAATTACAACAACAACGCTTGTTTTTTTAGTGTACACAAAAAACTGGCAACCTAAATCAAATGGGCAAAGTGCTACCAATTTATGATAACTAATAAAAAGTGGTTAATATGTAGTTAATAGTAGTGGAGTTGGGGTATTAAACTAACATTGGTAGAACAACGTTTAGTAGAACTGGCGCTGTTTACAACAGTGTGCAAATCTAAAAAAAAACGTATAACAAACTACACGAGTTGTACTCGTACTATGAATTCAATTTCATTCATAAATTTACAATGAGTCTTGTCGCTCTCAAATATTTCACTACCAACGTACGATATAAAATAATAATACTCTCCAAATGGTTCGTACACCTTCGTTATTGCGTGTATGTGTGTAGTTTTGACGCAGTCAAGAGAAAATAAGCTTTATTTGAGAATTCGCGCTCCCCGGTGTTCACTGCCCGTTAGTGTGCTCCTAAACAAGCAATGAGGTGAACTCATTCGTTGATCGCCAGTTGAACTTATGAAATCACTTGCAAATTGTCCGCGGAAGTGATCACAAGGACGTCGGAAGTACACGGTTTGGCCATTGGCAGTAAATTTTGGCGCCAATCGATGCAACGGTCGTATACGTTTAAGCCACGCGAGTGTAATTGTACTGTTCGCGAACAACATCTTTCGTTCATTGGTGTCGGACACCATTGAGAGTATCAAGTTGTAAAAATCTAATATCAAATTTGACCGGCCCATTGGACTATTCAGTGATTCATTCTGACGTAGTGCAGTCACAATCGTATATTAGTTCAGTTCGTGGAATCTCTAGCTTTATGTGAATCATAACTTGTTGGTGCATTATCATTTCAAACCTGCGGCGTCTTAAAGGCGCTTCGAAGGTGAGTAAGTCTGCGCAACGTTGACGCACCGAAGACAAGACACGGATTTGGCTGTGGATTTTCCTAGAAAGCCTATACCAGTCGCATGGCATTTCAGTTTATATTGCAACGTGGAGGGATGAAAATTTGTATACCTAAATGGCTGTTGTTTTGGAGTATTGTCCTACATACGAAGCCGCGAAATCACCGATTTCTTTCTCGGAATTGATACGTAGACCATTGAACGAAGCTTTTGAGTGGTCACCAATGCATGAGTACTCGTCGGACTTTACGGTCGGAGAAGAGCAGACAAGCACACAGGGGCAAGAGACCGAACCAAAGGTGGGTGAAGAAAGTATACCAGATCGGATACGCCGTTTGCCAAGCAGTAGTAGTGACAGTGACGACAGCTCATGGTCCAGCAGCTCGAGCAGTGAATCCAAAAACACTTACATTGATGGAAGTTGTGATGAATCGACCATTTCGAAGGGCAATGTGGAGAAATCTCAAGCATCCGTTTCCACGACATCAACCATAGACAGAGTTTCCAGGGACCCAACACCACCACCTCTTTCACCGGTTGCAGTTCCCGTGGACCCTCGTGTTTGGAATGCCGATCATGTAGCCGGATGGGTAAAGTGGATGACAAAACAATTTCACATTGAACCAGAACCGGATATATCACGATTTCCAACTTCTGGCGCTGAGCTGTGTACCATGAGCCGCGCAGAATTTTGGGTTTGTGCTGGTTCCAGGAATGGAGGCGTATTGTTTGCCAAGCATTTTGCCTTAACGCTTCACAGTGCGACAGGAAGGGAAACGAGTCCAATGTTAACTGATAATGAGCCAAGTAAGTTTCAAAATGTACTATTGCATAGATAATAGGATAGGATTTTTTAATTTTACGGAATCGATTATCTTGTATGTATTAGCCAAGGACACCAACTTCAGTGGTTCCTGAATCATTTATGGTCTAACTACTAAGAAGAATATAAAACACAATGCAAAATATACATACATGAACGTATATGTATAACATAATGTCTTATAAAAAGAATTTTTGCATTTACATGCAAACCCCAAAAACGAATGTGTCGAATTTCTGGGCTCCTGTTTCTGTTAGAATCAGTAATAATCAGTTCGAATTTCAACATTATCGGTTCAGATTTTCGGGTCGGCCGTGACATGATGGTTAGAACACAACTTCGGCTTAGTCATCTTCATTTTCTTTCACCGCTGTTGTCAACAGCATTTAGTGTCATCGGCATGTTTAGTGAAAGTTTATCAAACAGCTGACGTTCGTATATAAACAAGATGTGAATCTAAAAAAACGTGTTCATTTATAATAACGCAAGAAGTGCATAGGGAAATTAGGTTTTTTTTACCTTGATCGACTTGAAATTTGGTGTGGTTATTTAACAGGAAAATCGGCGATTTGGACAAAAATTTGAGATTTTAGATTAGTATCCTACTTCTGAAAAACGCAACATCTGGAGGAATTTTGATTTGAAACATTCGTATTAAACTTTGGTATAAGAAGAGTATGCGTTCAGTACCTTTTGATCGTATACTATATGTATTATACGTATTATAATGAATACATATACATTCTTTAAAACAACTGAAACTTTAGCACGTTGTTTAATGCCTGGTAACCATTTGGATCACTTAAGTTAAGCCAGACGTTACGCAATTTTGTCTTTTTAATTCTTCTCATCGATAACTTTAAGGTGTTTTGACATAAAAGCCATATAGGTACATTAGGGTGGCAGCTGAAATTCGACTAGAGAAATTCGTTAAAGAGAGGTGAAAAACTATAGGAAAATGTGGTGTTAAACAGAGAAATTCGGTATAGAGAAGTTCGTTATAGAGAATTTCGATTTTATATGAAAATTGTGTTTGTTTATTTGCCTTTTTTAGTACCGTATAGTCTCAAAAACGGCTTGAACGATCTTTTTGAAATTTTCACAGAATATTGCTGTTTGGTCGGTTTTGAAAATAGGGTACTTGTATTTCTAATATATCATATGAGCGTGGCCCCGTCCATTGGACCCTATTATTAAAACCGTAATATCTGGAAGACTGTTTCTCCAATTGCCTTGAAAATGTGTGTGAATGCAATTGCAAAAATGCAAAATTCGTGATCCAAAAAAATTGGATATTTGTTATGCGTTGATGAATTACAGCCAGGGTGAAAGCGAGCTGTGTCACGCCCCAAAAAAAAAAATCTTTATAACAGCCATAATAATAGTTTGATCGTCCTGAAAATTTCACAGTATACTAGTTGGCAAATGGGGCCGAGGCGCCGGATGTGTGGGGACACGTAAATATCTGACTATATCCTTAATCGAACTTCTTCTTTAACTTCTTTCAGCCACATGAAATAGTTATCCGATCTTGTAATTTTTACATCAAGTGGCACAATATGCCGGTAAGGCATTTTTAAATTTTCGCAAAAAAAAAATTGTCCATATATATTGCTGCCGCCCTAAGGCGGATTAACTAGAATACAAATCGATCAACTGCAATATTAAGTCTTATAAGGGACTAGCTTTCCCGGCTCGCGTTGCTTCACCCGTACTAACAATAAAACTTCTTATGACTTTAAGCAATACAGGTAACATGCTTAAACTTCATAAGTCGAACGAACACTACATTTATGCGATTGTAGCTTTATCCCATTAGTCTGAGTGATTGTACCGTTTAAGTCCCTTTTTATCCCTAAAAGTGTGAATTTCTAAAGAAACATTCGTATCGCATGGACTGGTACCCCCTCTAATTCTATATGAAGCATGCCCATATACGATTATAGCTTTAGCCGTTTGCTCTGAGTGATGGTACCAGCTTTATCCCTATTCGGCTATATTACCCGTAAATGTTCGAAATTCTATAAACCCCATCTAGCGGGTCTCTATTTCTATAGGGAGAAAGTCTATATACATTTTCAAAACCTTACCTTTTGATATTTGATCTGGGTGATATTATCAGTTTTATCCCTTTTACGGTATTTTAACAAATAACAAACGAATTTCGAAAAATTACCTGAGACTATAGCATTCCTTTAGTCGTTTAGTACCAGTTTTATCCCTTTTCGGCACTTTTTAACCCTAAAAGGTAAGAATTTCGAAAACCCTAATTGCTTCGTTTTAATTCCATAGGGAGCAAGCCTAAAATTTGTATTACTTTTTCGACTTTTTACCCAGAAATATCGGTTAAAAAAAAAAACAAATCGAATTTAATACGTAGAAAGGATTTCCATATCAATTTTCGCGATTATAGCATTAGTCGATTGTCCTGGGTCATGGTATAACTTTTATCCCTTATTGATAATTTTTACCCCCTAAAAGTACAAATTTACAAAAAGGCATTCTTAGCTGACGTTTTCTCAAGAAGCGGAATCACCATTCCAAATTTCATCATTATATCTACAGACAGTAGAGTATTTTAAATACATAGATTATGAAAATTTTATTACAATCGTTCTATTAATATGACCGACATAAAATTTTTTTCAAAATGGCGTGACACCGCTCATTTCCCAGCGAGACGTAATCCCCCCTGTACCGTTTAAATATGTAGGAAATCTCATCTTCATACCTTACGCTGCGCGTTATATATGAACGATTGTCATTTTGGTTTGTGTGGACGGTGCCACGCCCCCCAGTGGCACCGCCCCATACAATTCTTAGAAAAAAATAGAAGGAGTGGTCGTACAGCAATGAAATTTTGCAGAAACACTTCTCTGGGCTACATTAAGAAATTTTGAAAAAATCTTGAAAAACAGCCTACTGCCACTCCCATCTCCCATATAACTGCACTTGACAAAATTTGTATTTTTGGACCTAGGGACTCGAAATTCGCTTGAGTTCTCCTTATGAAAAAAAATTAAACGTATTGGGGATGCCACGCCTACTTTGTAGATTTTAAGTGTTTTTCTTCCCTGTCTAGAATCATATGAAAATTTCATATAAGTTAAAAAATGTTAATTTTTATTCAAAATTTAAACATGTGTTGTCTCCATACAAAAGAAGAGAATATCCCCAACAACCCTCCGCGAAAGATGTTAGCCTTCAAATACACCGAAAATATCGCACAAATGCAAGCATTAAAATCGATGTTACTAAAAGGGACGGTATTTGGCGGTTATTTTTTTTCTTAATTGAAAGTACAGTCTCGGACCTTTCATTTTTTTTATAGTTTAGCCCTCTAACTCTAGCAAGGCAAAGCACATAAAGTTTTTTTCCGTCAAAAAGTGAAAAGTTGATATTTTTTAGTATAATTTTTGATAAATTATAATAATTAGTTTACATTTCCAATTTCAATAATTTTTTTTTTTATAAAAGAGTAAGTGCTATGTTTTCACTAAAAAATAAAACAAAAGCTATAGCTGTAAACTTAAACACACAAAAAGTTCTTTATTTGGACAATAATTTTAATCTTATTTCATTGAATACATTTCCGTTGACTTCTGTTAGTTTTTTTAACTACAAAATTTCACTTTTCTTAAAAAACCTTGTTAAATTTTTCTTATCCAAATACTTCTTCACAAAACCATTTCATTAAAATTTTAATATTGGAATGTTGAAGCCCCTATTTTCCGCCGAAATGCCACTGTGCGCCCCTTTGTCTAATTATGTTTTCTTGTAGCCTATGGTAGAGGCCCGAAGGACAGTATTACATTAAAAAATTTTATTGCAATCGGTCAATTTATTTCGCCGAGATAACGTTTTTTCCAAAAGGGGCGTGGCGCTGCCCATTTCCCAACGAGACGCAATCCTTCTTGTACCAGTATACCACATCTACACATACATGTATACCAAATCTCATCTTCATACCTTCAATGCCTCTTGAGATATGACCGATTGAAATTTCGGTTTGTATGGGCGGTGTCACGCCCCTTTGTCGTATTATGTTTCATGTAGCCTATGATAGAGGCCCTATGGACAGTATCACACAAAGAAATTGCAATCGGTCCATTTATTTAGCCAATATAACTATTTTTAAAAAAGGGGCGTGGCACCGCCCACTTTTCACAAACAAAGTATTTTTTCTTATACGACCGATATACGTACCAAATCTCCACTTCGTACCTATAATGGTTTAAGAGATACAGCCATTTTAAAATTCCAGTTGTATGGGGCGGTGCCACGCCCAGTTTACCCCGATGCAGTCCGAATTTCGAAAATTCCCTACTTAGTGCGCGCCTACGTCATAAAAGAAACCTACATTCTAAATTTCACGGTTCTAGCTTTAGCCGTTTGGGCTGGGGAGTGATCAGTCAGTCACCCAAGCCTTTTATATATATAGATAATGTGGCACGCATCCAAATGATAGTTGCACAATACCATTGAGTGCAGTCAATTATACACCACCCAATGTTATCAAAGTTTTAAGATTTACATCATCCAAGTTTGTACTTCATGCGAGTATTTATGCGTTCTATTGCTATGGAGTTAGGAATTTAAAATGGATTTTTAGAATCTCCAGTCCGCAACACAAAACAAAACATTTAAAAATAACGTACTTTACTCTTACATAATGCATTAATAGGACTTTAGATACGTGAGAATAACTCTTAACTTTTATACACATCACATATCAAAGCTCGTTATTTATTTTTATATTAACAAATTCAAAATTAAAATTATAAGGCATATAGCTAAAAACGTTGCAAATATTTTTTACATCGCATATGCCATATACGTGGACTTACGCCAACTTTTAATCTAACTTATTAACTTTTAATACGTTTCCCTAATCTTTAATATTGTAGAGCTCAGATACCATTTACCTCTGGTTAAAATGATGATTAAAATAAAAAACAAAACAACAAAACATGCCAAATAGCAAAAAAAAACCACATATTTAAAATGTTTACTACAAATACTCCAGACACTTTATATCATGAATAACCAAGTTCTCTTTAAATTATTGTTTTATTACTTTGGGTCAACAAAAAGTCGGAGTTTGTATGAAATGTTGCTCATCATAGAACTTAACCACTGCATAGGGGATAAAAGCTCTAAAACTACGACTGTTAATCGCATAGCGGGGCAGACAGACGGACGGACCCATTTCAGAATTTGACGCTGATCATTTATCGTTGGTTTACTGCGTAAAGTGACCATATTCACTTTTTTGTAAAATAGACTTAAAGATGCAAAAGTGTTCCAAAAGTCATACTCTATGTCTTCTTAAAAAAATTGTGTTTATTAAAATAGTTTTGTAGTTATTGCATCTAGCACGGAGGCGGTTCTGTTATGATTTGGGGATGTGAAACCCCAGATGGTGTGGGACTACTTATACGGATCGAAGGAATAATGCGAAAGGAAGACTATCTTCGGATTTTGCAAGATAATTTGCCCAATAGCCCTGGCCAAATTCCAGGTAGACCAGAGAATGTCATCTGCCAATATGACAACGTCCCTCAACATTCTGTAAAAATTGTCAAGGAATGGCTTAGTTCTCAGTTGTTTTGGGTCAGGTAGTAACTACTGCAGAGTCCAGATCTGAACCCGATCGAAAATCTGTGAGCTTACTTAAAACGCGGGCTGACAGAATCGAAAGAGCCCCGAAAAGTATAAATGAGCTGTGGGAGTGGGTTCTGGCTGAATGAAACAAAATTCCTGTATATTATATTGCTCAACTTTGTCAATATACGCCAAATAATGTGGATCATTTGAAGAAAGTAAAAATATACAGGACTAATTATTAAATTTAGATAAGAAAAACCTTGGAGCCAAAGTGTGCCAATGGTCTGATTTTGAAAATGCTTTAATTCTATATACTTACAGTAAAGTAAGTTTTGTTTTTGTTATTGCTTTACATTTTTTACAGATGCAAATTTTAAATTTAGCAAAAGGTTTGAATATAATACAATAAAAAGTATAAAAAATATTTAATAACATACCTTGTTTAAAACATTGGCTCATTTTTGCACCACAGTGTATATTTATTAAATTAAAAATGTGTGCTTAACAGATCATTTGTGTAATTAACTAGGAAGAATGTGGCAATGCAACTAAATGGAGCAGTCAAGTATTTAATCTTTCATCCAGACAAATGTCGAATTTGAAATGAAGATTTTATAGGCAATTTAATGAACTTGTTTTTATTATTCCAGAAAAATGTTTGTCCAAAATATTCCAGCAAAAACGTAATTTTCAAAGAACGAGTTTATACAGATTAGTAGATAATGTTAAAGAACTTTCGAACAAATAACTTTAAGAACTTCGAAAAGAAATACCGACTTAGAAAACTTTAAGACTCTATTTTAATTTAGGGTTCTATTTTAAATCTGCAACTCTTGTTCAACGGAGTTATTCACTATAAAACATTAAATCATGTATTACCCTTAAAAATATTCCATTAGCCCAAAATATATTGATATAACTACTTGCAATTATTGTGTGGGATATCGGTGAATCGGTTTAAAAAATGATTCTAAATGGATTTAAACACATTTAGTCGGATCTAATTCAACATTCGTGGATGTTAGACTTCTTAGTATCGAATTTGTATCACATTTCAGAACTACTTCAGATGTAGGTGAAAAGAATGCAAAAATTAACTACTTCCTTCCTATGACAAGCCAATGGTAAAATCATTGGTCATTCATCCAAATTCAAAGAAGTACTTCTGGATCAATAATTCTGCTTTTTTTACTTCTTCTTGGTTATATCAGTTTTGTTTGGATTAGATTAGATCTTGTCTAATTGCATCTTAATAAATCCAGTCTGATCTGAATACCTCAATATATCTGGGCTGATCAAAACATGTCACATTTTATATATAAGACAGCCTGATGTACAAGTTCTCATCGGATCCAATTTGATACAATTATATACATATGGATCTATACAGACATAATGAGATCCAAACGAATCAAAATATATATAAACAAATCTAATTAGATCTTTAACACATTTTTACTTGGGGTAATAGATTTCGTTTCATTTATTTGTAATTTTTGTAAAATTCATACATATGATTCATAATCAACATCAAAAAGATTGAACAGTGTTTACGGTGAAATATAAGGTGTTTCCTAGAATAAACATTCCATCGCAGTTATTTTCAAGAGGCATTTCTGTTGCAGCTCAATACAAAAGCAAGAGTGATGTTGCTATTTAGCTTACTAAAAGAAAAATGATTTCAAAGCCGAAACTGTGCAGATATTATCCGCGTTGGTCCAGTATTGGACAATGACAGTATACTGAATTTGAATTGGTTACTCAGCTCTCAATACACAGCGAATGAATGTTTGTCTATATTCGTAACAATTCCTCAGCGAACGTTTTAACAAAGGTATGTCCTAGCGTTGAATGTTTGTGTTCAGCTATATATGTATGTTCTTGGCAGTGGGTAGTGATATTCCCCCTACATTTCGGTATGAACCCCCGCCCCCTGCATGTGACAGCAGTGATAAACAAGAGATAAAAGTGGAAAGAGTCATGACATGCCCTTCTCGGTGACCCCTGCTGTTAGTTAGTGATTTCATTGTTTGCCTGCCAACGGAATTCAATCCTCCGGCTTCTCTGCGGTGAATAGCTAGAGGATTATTGTGATTTTTATTAGATGCCACATCCTGTGAGAAATTATCATATTTACATCGTTTATTACAGTTCATCACTTGAGCCATTCTAGACAAGATTTCTGTGCATGTAGCGCCGCTGACGGAGAAGTGAATTATGTCAATGAGCTGCCTCCAAGGTTCGCCGGAGTTCGTGTTTTATAGTCGTGCATAACTTTCGCTGGCAGTCGTTGTTCGTTATTAACCTGAGGACTTTTTGAATTGCCTTACTTTAAATTGCGATACTTTCGAACGTGAATTTGGACGAAGGATCAACATTTAATTACACATACCCCCTCCACCCTTAGGTTGATGCACACACGTAAGTACATGTACAACGCTCTCACATGTGTGTGTGTGTGTGTACTCTGCACGTGCTGAATAAGGTCCTGCGTAAGAAAGAAAAACTTCTTATCATTTAATGAGTCCTCGTTCTTGCTCATTTAGAGGAAGGGTGTGAACACAATGACCCGCCATATATTCACGGTTATCGGTGATTGCAAATCTATCTACTCCTCCGTGAAATCGTCTTTTTGTGGTACAGCGGCAGTGAAGAGGTCACTCGAGGTTTGGTCACTGATTTAGTGTATAGCGAAAGGATTTTCGCTCATTTCCCCTATGGTTTCAATATCAAGTTGATAAATGCCCACTGATAGCCATCGGTGTGTAAATAACCGAGTTAAATAAAACGATTGCATTTGTTATAGGTATGCGCTGTCCACCTCGACAAGCTCCCATAGTTCAAACAGCTTGATTGAAAACCGAAATCTTTGCAAGTCGAACAATGCTTTGAGGGATGGTAGCTCATGACCCCGAAATTCCTCAGCATAAAAAAACAGTACGGAAAAGCAAAGCGATGAGCGATGGTCATATGTTCTTTTAAATAAGTCGATGTTACTAAATTTCTAGCCAAATAAGCTAACTAATATCCTGGGGTATATAGGCAAAGGAATTTCGACTATTCTAACACGTTAGTTTGATAACATAAAACTTTCATGAATCGGTTAAATGTACATCGTGTTTGTGCTCACATGTTTTAAATGTTAGTGCAGTCGAGTACGGTTATAGCGAACTCCCAGGGACTAGGCATTTAAGTTCGTTATATCCAAGTTATAAAAATAGACTCAAATTTATTTTTATATTTTTTTATAAGTTTTATTACTTTTTAACAGTATTTTATTACATTAAAAAAATTAGAATTATCAACTTTAAAATAAATCAAACAAATACTCAAGAATTAAAACAACAGAAAACATTTCAGTATTTGTTTGAAAGAAAATTCGTTACCGTTGCTGAAATAATTAAAAACATAGTAGGGAGTTCGTTATAACCGTCAAAAAACCGTTGCGACTAGAAAAAGTGTTCGTTGAATGTTCGTTGTAAGCGGTGTTCGTTATAAACCAACTCGACTGTATATTAATCTAATAAAAAATTTAATTTAAAATTGTATAGAAAATCTCCTTGGCTTCATTTGTTAAATTATATAAAAAACATCGCTCTATTCTAAAAACAACAAAAACTGAACCACATGCTCGCACTTCGAATGCTGATTATTATATTATAATCTCAGTTCGTCTGTTTCGCGATTACAGCCGTAGTTTAAAATCTATGTTGCTGAAATTTGGTATACAAGTACTATCCTCTAAGCGAAGGTTAAGTTCTGAGATGAGCAAGATCGAACAAAAACTTCCCCAAACCTTTCATATACATTTCTCCTTTTTGAGGGTTAAACAAAATCATTCAACTTTTTTACAAATGGTGAACGGTATCTGAGCCTTGGCATAGCTAAATTTTAGAAAAAACGAAGGACTAGTGTTTAGGTTATTCATGTTTTCCGAGGAACGCACGTAAAAGAAAATAGATTAGGTTTTCAAAACACGGTTAGGACTTGATTGAGTTTAAGCTCATAAGTGAGAAAAGATCAAGTCAAGATTTTCAGGGTGTGAGGAAACTTTGGTATACAGGAAAACTTGTACTCGACCAAACCAACAACATGCACTAAGTCACTCCTCAAGTTCCAAATGACTGTCACATAGTGTAATTATCATACTAGTTGACACGTAAAATTTAATAAATAATAGATAACACTATGCAAAAAAATTTAAAATGTTTAATATGTATTTAGCTTTTAGTGTTTAAACGACCTTTGAATATATTATAATATCCCAAGTATTGAATTATTAGGCTTTCTGTATTTTTTTTCTTAAATTGGTTAACCGAAGCATAAGTTCGCTTCACTGAACTTATACGGAAGTGCCGGTTTTATGTTTTACTCACCTTTATTATAGGTATTCACGTTTGAAAATTTGAAATATGGGGAGTCCTCTAACATACACATCATTTTTGTTTGTTTGTAAAGATTCTGAATTATTGAGTTGGAGAGTCCGAACTAGAGTGTTCAAATACCTCCTTTTTTAAAAAAAACCCGGTTTCCGAGTTATTCGAAAAATTGATTTTTTAGAAAAATCGGATTTCGAATACAGCATTTGAAAGAAACCCGGTTTAACCGGTTTTTTCGCTTTTTTACTAAAAAGTAAAAAATAAAAATAAAAAAATTATTTGTTTAAAAAAATGAATTTTTTTACAAAAAATAAGAAATTTTTTTGTTATATTTTGTGTTTTTACTTTTTAATAAATTTTTGGTATCTCTTTCATTTTATTTTTTAAAGTAGCATTTTTGGAAGGGAATACATTTTTGGAATATTTTTAATTTTGTTTTTTTAGAATAGTATTTAAGAAAAAGTATGCAATTTAAGTGTTCAATTTCGAGTCTATTTTTCTGTTTCGTTTTTATAAAGCTTGATACAGAAAATACGCGGAAGGATGTTGAGCTCTTCTGACTTTTTATTAAATCTATCGAAATAGTTGAAATCATCATATAGGCTTGTGTCATTGCAGGATGGGCTTTTAGGATATTTTCCGGAGCTAATATATATAATTAGGGTAACCAATGTTTGTATTCTTTTTTCCCTAAATCTTGCTATATTTTTGTCTTGCAGCGCAGTATAAACGCATATACTTCTTCAGCGTCGATTGGAGCCGCTGAATCATTTGAGAATCTTTTGATTGCGAGCGCTAAAGGCTGAAGCGCCAAGCTTAAATCTCTCAAAATTGTTATTTTTTTGAGCTGAATGGAGTTTCCCCTAAATACATAAGCGCATGGTTGACACATGGGTAAATTCGTAGAAACTGTTCAATCATTGCAGATAAGGAGCTCCACCGATGTTTGAGGTCGACAATGATCCTTAGTTTTTTATTGTGCTCCTGGAAAACATAGCTCTGCAATTTTCTTTGTTTTTCGCTTGACTTGTTCTATGAATTAACATGCTTCCGCAATTTTGCGATAATTTGAGACACGTTTTTTATGAGCTCGTATGATTTTTGACTTCCATTATTTCACCGCATTCATCCACTTCGACTTGTTGATACACTTTTTTTTTGCATAAATAACGTCCACAACGCAAAGATGTATCGCGTGATTTAAGCACAATTATATTCCGGTAGTTTATAAGCCACATATTTCTTCATTGTCGCTGCTCCATCATGTGTGGAAGCTACTTTATCAAAGATAATTCCAAATTCTTTAAGTTTGTTGTCTACCAAATTTTGAATGTGGGTTACAGTTCCGGCATGTCTTAATTGTTCCAATCGAAGATTAATAAGCTCGTGATTTTGTTTTTTCGGATAATAACATCTCAGGGTGACATTTATGTATTTGAATTTGATATGTCGTTCCACTCATCAACTACTAGCGAAAAACGTCCCTTCTTTTCTATTATTTACTTTTTTTATCCATATAAAAGTCATCTACTAAGCCCCATAGCGTTACGTCGCTTGACGGCATCACCAGACCTTTATAGGTCAAATATTCTGCTACCAGCCTGGAATTATGAACGGCTTTTATTGACATCCCATTTTCAGCAACGAATCGAGTAATGATTTCTCCAAGACCCGCAGCTTTTTTCCTAGTATATTTTCTCAAAGGACTTGTAATATATTTTGCTGTTGTGCGCTACTTCAGGAACTTTCCTTTTTTCAATCTCGATTTGAGTAACATATGCTGATGATTGATGAGAGATGATGCCAAAGGACCTCTACAGCTCAAAATTTTAGGACACTGGGAGCATTTTGTAACAAAACAATATAAAAAACCGAGTACCCGAAGGAAAAAACTCGGTTAAACCGGTTATTCGAAAATGGCACTTTTGCAAAAACAGGCATACGGTTTTAAATAAAAAAACCGGTTTACGGTTTTGAACACCCTAGTCCGAACTCCAGTGAACACCAAAATATGGAAAAATAATATGTTGAGAAAATGTTGTTATTGAAATACATGTTTTTCGCATTATGCAATCAAGTAATGCATAATGCATTTACTGATGTTAATTTGTTTGATGTTTTAACGATCAATGACTTGTTTTAATTCTGATATTTAGACAAAAAAAAAATTATTGGAATTTTTAAATTGCCTTTATCCTGTTTTTATTCCGTTTTCGTATTTTTTAGTTGAAAAATGATTAACCACTAATTGGCTATTGGGCGATCAGGATGTCAACATCACGACAGTCCTTTTTGCATTTTAGCTGACTTATGTTGTAACATTGTTTATTTGAATTCGTAATTATTTTAATATACCTATAGACTACGTTTACGTGCGTATGTGGGCTTATCGAAGTCAAACGGTTAAGGTGAAATCCATTGTCAGTTTAGTTGTTTTCTTCATCTCTGCTATAGTGTCTGTTAGCGGGGGTTATTTAACGGCAAACAAAACTGACTTGGGTTGGTATTTGCTGACTTGTGTCTGATGCTGTGTGCTCGTGTTCATTTACCACCCACGGGGCAGAGCCGAAATGTGCTCGAATCTCCTGTCACTACTTCGATGTGAAAACGCTTTTGAACATTTTAGTTTCGATAGCAAACCCGCATGTAGCGGACGACAAAAAGCCCGGTCGCGTAATTGAATTATCCTTAACCGACGAATATAACGAACATAACCGTTTAAAGGAATTTTATTTCGGCAAGTGGTGTTCCGCATACACTAAATTTTGTGGGAGAATTGAAGCAAACTGCGATTAATCGCGTCTACATCACGCAATGAGTGTCAGTGTAGATGTTGGCGTTATGTGGCGTCTATCGGAAGATTTCAGTCGACGTTTTGGAGTACGCATGCAACCAGCAGCTCCTCCGCCTCACCATGCCCACTATCACGGCCCATCGCCCCATCACCACGCGTCCTCCGCAGCGAGGTCCATGATTTACAATGGTGCGTAGTTGTGCATATTTGTAGTGCATAATTTTCGACGATTGTTAACAAAAGTGCATATTTCCATATTTCCACCAGACATCATGTCAATAATTATTAGAACTCCAACGGTAAATGCAAAGTCACCCAAGTTTATAAGAAAATGTTTAACTTTCCCTGTCAGCGCTACGCTTCAACGGATTTATTTAGATGCAAAGTATCGAAATGCATTGGATTTAAGGCGGTTAAAAAAAAGTACATACTTGATGTGCATGACTTAAATGAAAGTTTGTTTCGTTTTATTTATATTCCCAAAATATTTCAATGATTCAAATAATTGACCGTTTGTGAGCTTTACAATCCTAAAATAACCTCCAACAACTAGATTTTTGTTTAATAAAGTAATCAGTGTTAAAGGTTTTAAGGAGCCCAGCTCCCTATTTTAGATCTGGCTCGCGAACCAGGAGCTCATTTGAAATTTTGAGCCAACTGGTCTGGAAAAAGGCAGTCTGCGGGCGAGCCAATACGAAATCTGAGAAAAATGGATTTTAATGCAAGTTTGATGAATTTTTATAAAATCTCCTATAACTTCCATTTTTATGTGCAGATTGTGATTTTCAGATCTCTATGAAAACTCTAAAGCCTATTAACCCATTAAAAGCTACAATATTCATATTAGATGGTTGGATCCAAAACGAGACATTGCTGTAAAAAGGGATCTTCTACGATATTTGTGTTATTTTGGGCAGATTGGTGCAAATTAAGTGAACATCTTCAAAATTTCATATGATTTGTTTAGGTATTTACTGTCAAAATGATCTGATTTCAGATTAATACCCATGAACTCTTTAAAAAATATATAGCAAAGTAGTGAAGAAAGTTTAAATATTGTAAAAAAAAAACAGTTAAAATCTAACATTTCGTCGATTCGCCGACAAAATCCGCTATGTGTACATAATTTTTCGGATTTGTTATTAAATTTTTTTATAGCTCTTGTAGTCGTTTTTGTATCCTTAAAATAATTTCGCAATATTTTGATTGGTTTAGAAGTTATTGTTACACAATGCAGCACTAAAATCTTGAACCAATTGAGACCGCCAAAATATGAAAGCTTATGATGGTAGAAGGAACACCCTAGCTAGGTTTTAAATTAGTATTAGCTAAGATTTTTTTAAATTAATTTTGAAGTTTTCGAAAAATATGTACTGATTCCTAACTAAGTCTATATCTCGTGAACTATTTGAAATTTTGTTGTCTCTCTTCGGCAAATTTTTAGCTCTTAATCAGATCTAAAAAATTTACCTTGAGATAAAATCAAAAAAACAACAACATCTTACTCAAAACAACAATACTGTAAAAAAAATCGTAAAATTTCTTCATATTTTTTTTGTATCAGTTATGTGTAAAATGTATGAAAAAATTTCCAATATAAACAAGTTATTTGGCTCTCCCGAAAAGTAAATTGATCGACGCAGAAACGATTTATAAGAAAGCATGCATTTAGTTTCTCCATAAATTTTGAAATGCATGCACTGCAATTTTGATTCCATTTATACCCGTCTACCAGTTCCATTATCTTAATACAGCTCTCTACACATTTACAGCATTACAGGGTTGTGAATGACTTGATTTTACAACATTTTTAAATATTTTATCGGATATGCTGTTTTTCCTAAAAGAAATTTTACCACCAATCATACTTGATGTAAGTTTATTAACTTACGTAAGTGCAATAAGCTTCCTTATATATCATTAAAAGCACAGTGTTTTAAACGGATAGTATTAAAAACAGAATTACTTTGTAACAACTATACTAAAAGTGGGATATTCTAGCCCCCCTCGTAACCTAAGCTCCCATATTAAATCCAAAACATGTTTTAACTTTTCTCTCTTAATACAGCGAAACATCGAATTTATTGCAAAGATTTTTGTATATAAATGCACTTTAGCTATAACGAAGAAATTCTGAGCTATTAAGGCTCTAAATAGGGAAGTATTTATTCGAAAGCCTCTATACAACGAAATTAGAATAAAGCAAAAAAAAGTCGCTAAAGTCCCGCTATCAAAAGCCTCTACACAACGAAGTGTTGGTTCAATTGCCTCTATACAATGAAGTCACAATAAAGCAAAACAACGAAGTTAATTTGTCATTATTGCTTTTGTCGGAAAACTGCAAGCATTTCCTGAGGCACAGGATTCTACACCGCAAAATACATTCAATAGCTTAGCGGCTATCGCAAAAAATGTTGATGATTGCTTTCAAAACTTGAATAAAAAACAAAAATAACACAATATTTCATTAAAACCTATAATGTACATAATATGTAAAAATAAAAAAAAAAAAGTGTTTAATTTTTTTTATTAATCTATAGAATAATATTTTTTTTTTGCATAGCTACTTGCGGACACACGCATTGTTCTATGGATAACACAGAGCGACAAAGAAAATAATATCTTGAAAATTATACAATTTTTCTGGTAGATGCTGCTGAGCACAAAAAGAATCTGTTTTTCAAATTTTCCAAAATCATGTAGGCGTTCACCTCGAGTCCATTTATGAATCGATTGTATTTCGAGGGTCTATATTCAAAATAAACTAACTCACAAATAACACTGTGATAGTTTTTGACAAAAATTTTCGAAGACAAGGACCGACTGGACGGTTTTACCCTAATTCGGTCAAGAGCAATCGAACTGCATCATTAGTTTTTTGTGTTACAATGACGGTTTCATATAAAATTGTTTTTCAAGTTTTTTTACTTTCGATAATGTTTTAAGGGATTAAATAGAATTTTGACAAGCTAGTTGAGTTTTCGGATAAGCTTGACTTATTTAAAACAACTTTGTCGAAGACGACATATCCGAAAACCCAACTATAGTCGGAACAAATCGCTTTCAGCCTCTACCCCTGAGAAAAAATAGTTGTATTTTTTTAGTTATCTTGAGCACATTATACAAATTTTTAGTTAAAATATTTTTTTCAAGGGTAGTGGTTTATGAGCTCTTATCAATTATCAGGCCTGTTCTGTAAATCACGTGATTTCATATCACATGCCGTTTTAAAATTACACGTGTGATTTTTTCCTGTTCTGCAAATCACACGATTTTGTCTTTTTCGGTGTGATTTGAATTTTTCGAAATCACAACAAAACAGCTGATTTTTTGACTTATTTTGTTGTCATTTAATAAGGATTATTCAAGTGAGTAGAAATTTTACGTTTTTAAGTTGAAAAAGAAAGAAAAGTTTAAAGTAAAACGCCGGGTGCTATATTTTTTGCTCTGGAAAATTTGCGAAGGACACAATTAAACAACAACGCATAAAAAAGCATTGATTAAATCTTCGAAAACTAAATCAGCTGATGACATCAAGCAAAATCAAATCACAAGCACTTCATTAACAAATCACAAATCAGATACACAAAAAGTAGTGTCTCAAAAATTTGTTAATTTTAGAGCATTTATTGCGCTAAATGTGTAATTTTACTACATAAATTAAGAAATAACACATGTTGTTAATAAATTAAGCAATTTATTTTTAAATTCCCATAAAAGTACTCGTAAAAATAAGCATGTGATTTGAAATCGATAGGTGCTTAGGTGACCGGTTTGAAATCACAAAATTTCAAAAAGTTTGGTGTGCAGAACACCATTTTTGTGATTTCAAATCACTTTTGTGATTTGTGATTTTCAGAACAGACCTGTATAGTTCGGTTTTCAGATATGTCGTCTCCGACAAAGTTGTTTTAAATACGTCAAGCTTATCCGTAACCCAAATTTAGCTTGTCGAGAATATATTTAACCTTTTAAAACAAAACTCAAAGTAAAAAAAAACTTTAAAAAGAAATTTGTATGAAGCCGTCATTGTAACTCAAAAATCTAATGATGCAATTTGATACCTCGTGTCCGAATTAGGGTAAAACCGTCGACACCAGTCTTGTCTTTTATTCGACTACCACAGTATAATTAACGACAAAGACAACATCTGAATAGGCATCGGTATGGAAACATAACAATTATCGGAACGTTCATTTCATATCTTTGAATTTAATGAAGTTATTTCACTCAAGTTTCCACAGACTTCCATTAAAAAAAACAAGTTTCGACTCTTAATCGACTTGCCTTTGAAATTTAAACATAGCTTTCACTCAAACTACAAGTTCAGATGAATCCTAGGTTCCAAGTCGGAGCGTCTCTCACTTTGACCATTCCAAAAACCTGCCGTTTTTTCTTTTGAACATTTTGTCCCTAACAAAATGGTTGTTCTCTACGAGAAGAACCAACCAACATTCCTTTGTCACTTGGCACCAAACATATCTGTACATTTAACACAAGTCTCTTACCAAAATTAACACACGTATTGTGATGTGACTCAAGTATAACCACTACATACATCTACATGCTTTTTTTTATTGCAGACCCATACCAACTCTTAAACGCTGCGTCTCACCGATTGGTCGTTCAAGGTTCGGGGCAGATTCAGTTGTGGCAGTTCCTGCTCGAGTTGCTCGCTGATTCGTCGAAAAGTAGCTGCATAGCATGGGAGGGCACCAATGGCGAATTCAAGTTGATCGACCCCGACGTGGTGGCAAAACTGTGGGGAGAGCGCAAAGCTAAACCAAATATGAACTACGACAAACTCAGCAGAGCTTTACGGTAAGTAACACTCACACAGGCACACTTAGATTGGGGATTTTCGAATGTAGCACTGACGTAAAAGATAATGATAAATGTTTCCCCGTTTGTTTAACGCGCTTTGCCCACAAAGGCAGCAATCACACATATTATGGCGTGCGCACATTGAACCAAATCGGTGGTTGAACCAGTGTTGCCAACTTCGAACAAAGTTTGCATTGCAATATTTTAAGTAATGATTTCTAGACAACAAATGAAAAGAAGCCTTTTGGTCATTTTCAATTTTTTTCATCATTAATATTACAAGACTTTTAACGGTAAATAATTTTGTTGGAAAGTTTTGGATTTGTTTTATAAACGAATATGGTAAACTGTTTTCAAATTATATATTTATTTTTAATTATTATACCTACAATATAAAACTTTAGAAATAAGTTGAAATAGGTATAAGTAAATCTTTGTAAACTTATGATTCAGATATTCCTGCACTTAAGTTATTCCAATATACCTTCCTTATAGTGGAAGTGCCTTCATAACGATATATCGCGAAAGGTTGAGCTGATAAAAACCAAGTGCAGATTTTGGGACGCTAAATCCAAATAATCTTAAAAACAACATTTAGTTCTTAAACCACAAATACCTTGTTCCAAGGGCGTAGCCAGGATCTGAAAAAGGGGGATGGCAGAAGGTTTTATTTTTAATTTTTAAAAGAAAAAACCATTTATTGCATTTAAAGTTAAAACATATGGTTGCTGCGCCATCCAAATTTGTGTAACTTTATGTGTAACATTTCGATATTTTCATTGTATATTTTTTATAGTCTTTGGTCGTCCTTCGACCCTTAAATCCGTTTTTCCAGGACTTGTTTAGACGATTGAGCCAAGTCCGCTTGTCTAGCTGGTAGGCAGGATAAGTCAAGTAAACCATCTGACCTTTACCCTTATGTCGATTTACCAGTATTAATATTTTACCAAAATATTTGCCAAACTCTTCTGGTACCTCTCTCATATCTGTGGTTTTCAAATGTTGGTTTATGCTAAATACAACATAACTTCAACGTTTTACAATACTGAGATCACAACATCGTGCTACATGAAGCAAACATTTTCACGAACTTGGGGAGTGACCTAGTGCCTATTGTAGGTCTGGTCGAGTACAAAATTAGTCTGTATACCAAAGTTCCCTTAAACCCTCAAAATCTTGACTTACGGTTAAAAACCCGTTTTTCGTTACTTCCTTCAGTTGAAGGCTTATCACTCAGTCAAATCTTAACCGAGTTTTGATTTCTAACCGATTTTGGAAAGAAGAATCTTAGACCTTTCCAACGATATATTTATATAGATAATTTGCCATACCTGTTTTTTTTTTTGCTTCGAAACCGCCTAAATCGCGACAAATTACGCTATACGATACTTAATAACTTCAAATAGATATTAATTATGGCATGTAACTTGACAAAACGAACGATGTAGAACTTCTTCTATTTGGGGCTACTTCCCCGTGCAGTTCTCAGAATTGAGTCCCAAAGTCATATGTTGTACTGTGTTAGATGCTTTAATCTTTTAAAGAAACTACTTAAATCAAAAAAAAAAATTTAAAAAAACCAAAAAATTCCGGGACCCCGAAAAATTCCGGAATTTATCAAAACAATACCGTTTAGCATCCCTAGTCGTATCCAATTTACATTTACAAACCTCAATGGCCTCTTTTTACTTTGTGTTTTACCATTTCTGTCGTTACACAAAAATTAAAAACACATCAAAGCATCCAGAAATAAATTCTATTTTTGCAAACTGTTGTTTACCGTTAGTCATTGGAGCGACAAAGTTAGAAATTTTTAGTATAGTTTCGAAAACAATTGAGTGTGCGGTACAACATATGTATTTCGTCGTACGGTGTTTTTAGAAAAATATAACAAGTTTACAAAAAACTTGTAATGGATAATCTTACTCATAGTAAGTATTTAAATAATTCCTTTAACAAGTTTAAAAAAAGAAAGATAAATGGAAAAAATTTACCTTGTTTACATGCATATTTAATTTAATAATTTTTCACTTTTTTCAAATTAAAGTTTAAAAAAAAGTCCAAGTTTGTCCAGCATAAAATTAACTTTTAAAAACAACATGTGATCTGCTCAACTATATTCTTAGGTAATTACATCTTGGGAATACTTGCGATTATTAAATGTAGATACATTTTTCTGGACAACCTTCGCTTCAAAAATATAAAGACGAATATGACGAAATATGAAGAATATGAAGACGAATTCGAAGATGGTAATATAATCTTATCGAGCGAGCTAGACATAACTGAGACTAAATGTATTATTTTATTTTCACAACTTAAAAATAAGATTTTAATTGAATTAATATTTGTTTTCATTTGTTAATTATAAATAAGCAAAGCAGGAACCAATTAGGAGGATAAAGTTATACAATTGACAACATATAACAATATTTATTTATTTCTGAACAAAAATTATAATTTTCTTAACTTAAATAATTTTAGCCAGAAAAAAAATTATTTGAAACCATTGTGCAAACCCTTAAATTATTATTATTACGTGTGTTAAAAGAATTCTGATTTACAGGCAGATGAATGGTATGGTGACCAATATTACGTATGAAAACGTACATCATTAACTGTAACTTATACAGTCCATATAATGGTAACAGTGTTGGGAAAAAATCATTGTACAATGATAACGTTGAAGTTCATACAGGAAGATTTGCTACTACTTTGAGAGCTTTATTTTGCATTCTTTGAACCGCTTTTTATTATAAGTTTTTAAACAAATTTTTTTTAAGGCGTCTACATATGTAAATGCCGTATACAGGGTGGACCAAATACAAGTTTCTTTTAGAATCATAGGTTATATTGACACTGACAGATGTTACCCTCTCAAAATTTTCACAGAAAGTCAGAATCATACCATATCTTCAAATTCAAAACGAAATAAGTCGCTTTACGCTTGAACAACGTTGGGTAAAATTTACAACTTATATCCAAAGTGAGTGCACTGTTGCCCAAATCTGATGTACGCAAGTTTCCGAAAAAAGTTCGTGATACTGGCTTGCTAGTGGACAACACTCATACCCCTGCCGACGTACGGTGCGCACAGACGAGAATGTAGCTGTTGAACTTGTTTTTAACTGAATTGAAGATATGGATTTGGATGACCTTTGGTTCATGCAAAATCAAATCCCCAAGTCGTGTTGTGAGCTGCCTTGACGATGTCAATTGGTCGCCTCAGAGCTGCGATTTGACCGATTTGGATTTTTTTTGTGAGGAACCGTGAGAGACCGATGTTATGCCAACAATCCAGAAACGATTCAAGTACTTAAGGCCAATATCATCTAAGCAATTCATGAGCTACACCCCAAACCATGAACAAAGTTTAGGAAATTTAAGTAACAGAATGCACTAATTGAAAGCCAGCTGAGGCAGCCACTTGAACGAAGTTGTATTCCATAATTAATGGGAATGTTTGTTCTTACCAATAAAAAAAATACATGAAAAAAATCATTTTGTTTACTTTATTGCACTTTTTAAAATAAATTTGTACATGTAGAGATCGCTTATCACGGTGGTTACGTTCCCGTTAAAACTGTGTTAGGTGAAACCATGTTAAACGATACATGAAACCAGTACAAAATGGATATTTAAAATCCTAGATCTCAAAAAATACAACAAAAGCCATTTCTTTTTTACTTTTTACCAGAGCTGTAAACTAATCATTACAATTTGTACTCATTACTGCTCAATTACAAATACAAGTACATCTAAAAAGGAATTGAAAGTTAACTACAATTCTAATTACATGAGGAATTGGAATTGAAACTAAAAGTCTCAACTACACAGGTAATTGTACTTGAAAGTAATGATTCCTAATTACATTTCAATTAGCTCAATTACTTTTTAATTACAAGGAATTGAAAGGAATTGACGGAATTGGGAGGAATTGGAAGGAATTAAGAGGAATTGCTGCAATTTGGAAAGGTCCGTTAAGTTAAAATATATTGCTCCCACTCTCCTTTTCTAAATTTTTTTATTGTTGTGGAACTTACAATTTCTACCCCTTATTTCAAAATTATTTCAATACCTTTCCAAATTGCAGCAATTCCTCTTAATTCCTTCCAATTCCTCCCAATTCCGTCAATTCCTTTCAATTCCTTGTAATTAGCTAATTGAAAAGTAATTAGGAATCATTACTTTTAAGTACAATTACCTGTGTAGTTGAGACTTTTAGTTTAAATTCCAATTCCTCATGTAATTAGAATTGTAGTTAACTTTTAACTACTTTCGAACATGGTAGGTAACGATTACTTGTAATTGAGTTTACAGCTCTGCTTTTTACTAAATTTAATTTTAGTTATAATTAAAAAAAACTATGTTTCCTTCGCTAAATTAAACTTTTTATAAACTAAAACAAAACCATAAAAATAATAAAATAACTAAAAGAATTCAAAATTTACCAATATACAAAATGCTTTAAAAGTGACCCTTTATCACTGTTTAAGTTATTATATTATTATTTTTGACTGTTCGTCTGACAGTTTTTTGCAATTTTTTTTCCTAAACCGTGTTAGGAAGAGGTCATTTAGCGTGTTAAACGAAATATTGTCCCAAAAAGTAAACTGTGTTACGGCGAGGCCGTGTTATAAGAAGCACGTGTTAACCGAGGTTAACCTATACTTTCCTACCCTTTGTATGAAATATAATAATTTTGTTTATAATCGATTTCAAATAATTTCGGTCGTTTACTTGACATATTGGTTGCATAAAATTACCGCATTGATGGAAACAAAATGATGCACGATAACCAAAAATTCCATACAAAAACGATATCATACCTATGTATACAAAATTTCAAGAACATAAGAAGACGATTCGCAAGAATAAATAATTTAAATAAACACATAATACATGGAACGTGATTTCCATACCTGCTCGTTCAAATAACCCAAAAGAAAATAGTCGAGTGCTGACAAATCCAAAAATTTTACTTAGCCGTTTGATGTCCGAATACCTATATTCCAAATACCTATGTATATTTAAATTTTGCTTTCGTAAAAATTACTTTACAACATTATACGCATTTGTTTGTAGATTCATTTAAACTATTCTAACAAAGTATATTTACAACAAGTATATACATTTCAATATTAGGTTATTGGTTGAGCATTGAATATGAACTGATATCAATTTGAAGCCTCTATTATTTCTAGTTTTACGTTAATGAAATGTTGCTTATAAGCAATATTGGAGTTCCGGACATAACAACCTTTTTTAACATTTGCAAATTATATTTAAATAAAAAAAACTTGATTAACTTTTACACCTAATGAATGAGGTATAGGATAGCTTCTCGCGATGTTGTGAATTAACACGCTATCTACATTTAGACTCACAACTAACGGCACCTACTTGTTTATCGACGAATGCGAACGTCACTGTTTGAGAAGCTCTTACTAGACACGCCGATTGAATCGACACTTATACTGCGACGTTGCTGTCGACAACATCGAGGGGGCCGGCAATGAAAGAAAAATATAGATGACTGGAGGCGGGAATCGAACCCGGGATCTCCCGCATGGTAGTCGCGTGTTAATTATATTTAATTAATTAGATTCAAAATTCTTGCGTGTTTAGTTAAGGTGCCATTGTGTATTTTACACATTGCTTGTCACTTCAACAACCGATATGTAATTCTGCATGTCTGTCAAAATGAGCGTGTACATTTGGTTTATAATTTTTGCGTTCAAACGATCCAGTTAGCTGGACCGTTTTTTTAAAAAAATTATTTTTTCGAGTTTTTCAAAGATTTTTGAGACTTATATAAAGACAATGGGTCTCATGCATAAAAACGAGCAAAAGGGCTGAGTTGAGTCAGGTGAGCAATTGCTCGTAAGACGAGTTCAATCAAACAGCAACAGCTTTTGCTTAATTTCGTATGCATAAAAATGAGTTCAAACCAATTGCAATTACTTGAGCAAAGGAAGATCAAACATCTAATTGTTATTGAAGTGCAAACATATCGTCAAGTAAAAGTGAAGTAGAAGTAGAATCATATAATAATAATAATAAAATAGAAACTGACGACATTTCAAAATTTTTAGTAGAAAAATATAAAAAAATATATTCTAGAATAAAGTCAATTACCAAGCATTACCAATAAGCAAAAATTTAGCATTGAATTAACGGGGAAAAATATAATAAAAACCAGTGAGAAAGATTTAGTCGGGCAACCCGACATACATACCCTTAGTAAAACATACAATTTTCTATTATATTAATATTATTACTCGATTTCTAAAGGGGGCGGAGTGGTACATTTGTATGGGAGGTACAAGAAGGGGCGCGGCTAGACTTTCAGGTTTTTTCTCCAAAACTTATTCCTGTTATAGCTTCACAAAATACAGAATTTGGGCACGATCGTGTCGAGTGTATTGATATTATTACTCCATTTCCAAAGTGGGCGGAGTTGTACATTTGTATGGGGGGTACCAAAAGGGACGTGTCCAAACTTCCAGATTTTATCCTGTTATAGCTTTACTAAATACAGAATTTGGGTACGATTTCGTTGGATTTATTGATATTATTACTCCATCTCTATAGTGGGCGGAAAGGTCCATTTGTATGGGAGGGCTACACTTCGAATTTTTTTTCTCCAAAACTTTATTCTGTTAAAGCTTTACGAAATACAGAATTTGGGTACGATTCCGTTGGGTGTATTGATATTATTACTCGATTTCTTAAGTGGGCGGAATGATGTATTTGTATGGGAGGTACCAGAAGGGGCGGAGCTAGGTAGGCCATTTGGGAAATATGAACCCGTGCAAAATTTCACAACATTTGGTTGCGTCTTTCGAAAGTTATTGTGCGCACCAGCCGGACAGACAGACAGACGGACATGGCTCAAACGGCTTAAAAAGTCATGAATCGAATGTGGTTCAAAGAAACCTAGGGTCTAAAGTGACTCCTTCTATGTGTTACACTTTTGGGCCGAATCAAATGATATATACCCTTCTACCCGTAGGGTGAGGGTAAAAAAAATTAATAATTAAGAATACAAACCTGTATAATTTTAAATTTGTTTTTCGCTTTTGATAACATTTAGTATTATATTGTGGCACAAAATATTCGGCTATGATTCCTTACAAAATTTACAAAATTTGAGCAAGAGCTCACTAAAGAAAGTAAAAGCTTGTTTTTATGCATATGAAAATGAGCACAAGCACATCTAACATAGTTCAAACTGAGCAAGACGAGATCAAACGTGAGCAGTGAGTAAAAGCAAATACATCAAATTTTATTATGCATACGACAAGCACCTTTTACTCAAAAAATCGAGTCCGAGCTCAAGCTCACGTTTTATGCATGAGACCCAACATGTACAATATTTGTAGCGCCACATGACATCTTAAATAAATAGTTTTCTTATTATTGAAACTAAACGACAATTAAACAGATTAATACTAGTGTCTAGTATTTAACTTAATTTTACATGTGTTTTCTGTGTGCCAAGTCCTAACAACAGCCTCTTCCTCTCGTTTCAGATACTATTATGATAAAAACATTATGACCAAAGTTCACGGCAAGCGTTATGCGTACAAGTTTGACTTCCATGGTCTAATGGCAGCATGTCAAGCCCAGGCCCAAGGGTGTGATCCCACTAGCAGTATGGCGGTGCTAGGTCCCTATAAAGTTCCTCATCATCAGCATCACCAGCCTCATTATGGCGCACAGCATCATAATTTGCACCATTCGTCAAGTATCCACGCGGATCACATAAACACATCCTCACCTTCGACGGGTTCAAATTTAAGTTTTCTATCTCCATCAACAGCGTCAATATCTTCGCCATTGGGTGACATGGTGGCAACGGCCACCAGCACCATAGGTGTTTCCACCCAGCCAGCGACTGTGTTGGCATCATCATCAACAACAACAATCACCACGGCAGCACCTACACTACCCGCGCCAGCATCTTCGGCACTTGCGCCAAGAACACCGTATTGGCCATACACAAGTTCTAGTTTTTAGACACTGACCCGCAATGGGTTGCATTTAATAGCCTGAGCACAATCAGGGGATAGCCACTTATTTGGCCCATTTCATGTTCCTATCTCGCCACAGTCCATGCCACCCATGGCGTGAAGGGTTCGCCCGCAATGTGTGGGTAATCTCTTAGTATGTGTGATAAAACATAATTAATTGTTATATTTTGTATTTTACCCACTATGAATTAGATCCATTCGCAAATTTGTATAGTTAATGTTAATTTGTGACCCAGGTTATAAACGTCCGTTGTACATATGTATTTATAATGTTAACCTTCGAACACATATGAATGTACTTATTTTGAGTATAGTAAATTTTTAATGATATGTATGTACTTATATGTATTGTACATATATGTATTGTAGTACTGATATGAATATGTAAAGAAGTATATATACTAGTAGTAGTAAACATTTACGTACATACACGTAATAAATACATTTTATTCTCTAAACCTTATGAAATGCCCCATAGAATATAACGGGAAACATGATTTTTGTGACGTTTTACGAAATATTCCAGGAGAATTTGAAGGAGCAGGCATACAAACAAATTACAGAGAGCCGTCCCTCTCTGAACGTAGTTCCATCAATTATATCAGTTTATAAGGATACTGAGAGATGTTGGCCTACTATAAGTGTTACAGCTCAGCATCGTAATGTTTAAACAAATAGAGTAAACGTATAAGTAGAAAACAGCTGATTTGTAAATAAAGATTTGAATATTTCCAGTGACCAAATGTTGTTTTGAATTTTTTTTACAAACATTGCATATATTAATTGCATATAAATTTTTTTTGGCTGCATATTTGTAGTTGTACTGCTGAGTAGTTTCGGTAACAAAATTTCATCTTTATGCCTCTCAGAAAAGAGAAGACTTGAATATTCTGATAATATTACAACAATATCCTACTCGTATTTTATCTGCAGGAAATTATTGGGAATGAAAAAGAATTTTTATATTTTTTAAAGTATTACTTTAATGCAAATTGTATTTACAATTAGTTTGGAAGACGTTTTATTTTACATTCTTATTTCCAAACATTGCAATATTTTCTTAATTTTCGGAAAATAAAATGTTTCGAAAAATTGCACTATCCACATTTTGATTAGCTGCTGTTTTCAATTTGTGTGGTGCCTAGACTGTTCAAATACCTCCTTTTTTAGAAACCCGGTTTCAGAGTTATTCGAAAAAATCGGATTTCGAATACAGCATTTCAAAGAAACCCGGTTTAACCGGTTTTTTTCGGTTTTTTCCTGAAAAATTAAAAATACTTATAAAAAAAATTATTTGGTTAAAAAAAATGCATTTATTTAGTATGTTTTATCAGTACACCCAATCCGATCGTGCCCAAATCCTACATTTAGTAAAACTATAGCAGGACAAAGTTTTGCAGAAAAAACTGGAAGTCTAGCTACGCCCCATGTGGTACCTCCCATACCCATCAGGTACCACCCACTTTAGAAATCTATTAATATTATTAATAGATCCAACGCGATCGTGACCAAATTCTGTTTTTAGTATTGCTCAAACAGAAAAAAAATTTGGAGAACCAATTTGGAAGCCTAGCCACGTACCTGCTGGAACCTCCCATACAAATGCACCATTCCGCCCACTTCAGAGATGGAGTAATAATATCAATACACCCAACGTGATCGTGTCCAAATTCTGTATTTAGTAAAGTTAAATCAGGATAAAGTTTTTAAGTCTAGCCACGCCCCATCTGAGACCTCCCATACAAATGTACTATTCCGCCCACTCTAGAGATGAAGTAGTAATATCAATACACCCAACGTGATCGGGCCCAAATTCTGTATTTATTAAAATATTTATTTATTAAAGCTAAATCAGGATAAAGTTTTGAAGAAAAAAACTTTAAGTCTATCCACGCCCCTTCTGGTATCTCCCATACCAATGTACCACTTCTCCTACTTTAGAAATCGAGTAATGATATCAATATACTAGAAAATTATATGTTTTACTGAGGGTAAGGGTATATGTAAGTCGGCTTACCCAACTGAAACTTTCTTACTGGTTAAAATAGAATTTAAGAAATAATATGCAATTTTATGTGTTAAATTTTGAGTCAATTCTTCTGTTTCGTTTTTATAAAGCTTGATACCGAAAACACGCGCTCACTTATTGTGGAAGTAGGATTTGTTGGCAAAATAGCGTTTAGAAGGATGTTGAGCTTTTCTGTCCTTTTATTAAATCTATCGAAATAGTTGAAATCATCATATAGGCTTGTGTCATTGCAATTTGTTTTCACTGGTGGATTTGGATGTTATTTATTGTCACGTTTAAATCGTTGCAAAGACTACCATTAGGAGATTCCCCCATCTCACAATCTGAACTGTTAATAGACTCTGTCGTTGTTGGGGAAATTGCAGGATAAAGTCTTTTAAAAAGCTCGTTAGCAAATTCCTTCATTTCGGCCTTTTTAGACTACTTTACACAGGATTAGCTTGTAGGATATTTTCCGGTCCTAATACATATAGTTAGGGTATTCAATGTTTGTAAACGAAAATGTTTTTAGAAGCTTTTTAAAGTTTTAAAATTCAATTTCAAATTAATTTAGAAAACACTTTTTACATTTTATATACAAGAATATTTTAGGAAACTTTGTAAAATTTTAAAATTCAATTTCAAATTAATTTAGAAAACACTTTTAACGTTTTATAAAAGAGCATGTTTTTAGAAGCTTTAGAAAATTTTAAAATAAAATTTCAAATAAATTTAGAAAATAAAATTTTAAAATTCAATTTCAAACTAATTTAAAAAAAAACCGAGTACCCGAAGGAAAAAACTCGGTTAAACCGGTTATTCGAAAATGGCATTTTTGCAAAAACCGGCATACGGTTTAAAATAAAAAACCCGGCTTACGGTTTTTCGGTTTCGGTTTTGAACACCCTAGTGGTGCCGGTCGTGGCATAGTGGTATTACATAAACAAGTTGTTGCCGTTAGTTTGTAATTTACAACAACACGAGAAGCAATCCCATACCTCATTCATGTGCTGTAAAGTAAATTATGTTTTTATTTTTTTTATTTATTAAGTTTTTAAAATATTTTTAATATTATGATATTTAATATTATGATATTCTTAAAACAAAAGCATTCAATTGTTTGTCGCTACATTTCAAATAGAAATTGCTTAGTGAAGGTGTAACGGATGCTGATGTATTTTTTAAATATTATTGAATATCTATCTATCTTCTATCTACAGTCAAATATGGAGGAGTAGAGAAAAGCGTAATGCAAGTTCCTACACCTGTAGTAGGTCGCTTTAATCCATTCGACTGTATGTATACTGAGTATGAATTCCTTCATACAGAATATAGAATAGCCAATACGCTAAAGACCAGACAATACATTAAAAAACAAATGCGATCAATAGCGGTGGCAAGAAGTATCCAATCGAATTGCACTGAACGACTGGAAGGGGGCAGGGCGGCATTAAACATCGTCTGGTCGGTGGCAGTCTCAGATTGATCGGGATTTTCATAGACATGTTCGCCCAACTCTTTTGTTCCATTGTTTAGCAGTGAATGCGGCTCGGCCTCCAGCGTGAACTGGCTCAAAAGTAGGATTTGCCCCACAATGCCATTTAGGAGCTTCCTGAGAAAATCGGGCACTCGCTGTTTATGCTTGGTAGTCGAGAGATACAGAACAACAACGGAAACCACGGTAGAAAAGCTGAGTAGCAGTAAGCTGGAGCTATAAAAGAGAACTGCAAAATGTTCGCATTTCAAGGATTATATTTTATATTTGGCTGTGTAGCACAGGCTCTAACCATACCTACCTATCAATGGAGTATTTTCCGCCAATATGGGCAGCATTTGCGCAAAGTACATAAGGAAAGCCGCTACAATCACAATTACAACAGCATTAAGTAAAATCTTTTCGCCCATTTGTGGCGGCAACCAGAAGATTGACAGACAGAGCAGTATGATGCAAGAAGCTGGAGTGAAAATGACAGCAGAGTACATGGACGAACATCTCTTCAGTTTGAACGAGTACTCAATGTAGTTGTAGAACTCCTCGCTGTTGTATTCCGATCGTGCATCGACGATCTCCCATTCCAGAGATTTAAAATTATCTTCATAGTCCACGGAGTTATTCAGGTCCAGAAATCGTGTGTCGATACTGGTCAAAGTCCAAGTGCCCACCTTGAGCTTGCAAGTTTGGGTGTCGTATGGCCACATTTTAAGGTTCAAATTGCAGTAGGCGGAATATACCACGGGAGGTACCCACAGGAAACTGCCGTCATATGTCAGCATTGTTTGCGTGTCACCAATGTAGTCTCCTTCTCTGCCGGCGCTGTTGAACAAAGTTATATCTGGCTTCCACACGTCCTTCGAACGCACATGCAGTGTTGTGATGTTGTCAAAAGACTCTGGAGTCCAAGTACGTCCGCCGTCTCGCCATCTCTTAAAATCGTAGCAAATACGCATATAATTTTCCTCAGTCATATCAGACGTCTGCGTACAGACGACAACTCACCACATTGATCCAGGCATGCAAAGTCATTTTCCCCTCAAGTTCCTCAATGTCAATGTAGCTAATCGTCATACCCACTGAAATGTTCGTTCGCTGTGTGGGTGTAACCATGGGATGAGCGCTCTTATCGTAATTCATAAACAAAGTAGCGCGCAAACGGTCCATGGTGGTCATGTTCCACGAGTCATTGATGTCCTCGCCAGCTAAAGAAAGAAACGGAAAAAATAAGTGTGATATGATGAATGAAGTGTTTTCCTCTAAATACAACATTGTTTTATCTTATATAAATATAAGGGCTGATAAGTGGTAAGTAGGGATGCTAAACGGGATTGATTTTGATAAATCCCGGGATTCGGGATTTTATAAATCCCGATCCCGTAATCCCGGGATTTTTCGGGGTCCCGGAATTATTCGGGATCCCGGGATTTTTCGGGATTTCGGGATTCTTTTTAAATTTTTTTTAGTAACTGATTTTTTCTTAAACATAAAATTATTACTGTTATTTATTGTTTTAAGTATTTTTTTTAAAAGATTAAATCATCTAGCACAGTACAACACATGATTTTGCTAAAGTTATAACTTAGTTTAAGTAACATTCATTATTAGTTATTGTAAATTAGTTTTAAATGTATGTTTTGTTGTTGCGGAAAATATGAATATCTTAACTATTTGTTCACAGATTTTAACAAGGTAATATGCGTTTTACTCTTACAAGCGTACACTTTCTGAATAAAATAGTAAATATTAGGGTGTCCTTATAAAATAGTGGTTACAAACTGTTTCAAACTTAAAAAATAGGTTAACCAGTACAGAAATTTCAGTCAGATAAACTGACCGATAAATACCATCACCCACTATAAGATATTGTTTAAGTCTTGAGTTATTGAAATTAACCGATTTGTAATTAAATCCGGTTAGAAAGTTTCAGTCGGGCAACCCGACTTACATATACCCTTACCCTCATTAACCAAATAATATTCTATTATATTTATATTATTACTCGATTTCTAAAGTGGGCGGAGTGGTACATTTGTATGGGAGGTACGAGAAGGGGTGTGTCTAGGCTTCCAGATTTATTCTCCATAACTTTATCCTGTTATAGCTTTACTAAATACAGAATTTTTGGGCACGATTGCGTTGGGTGTATTGATATTATTACTCCATCCCTAAAGTGGGCGGAGAAGTACATTTGTATGGGAGGAACCATAAGGGGCGTGTCTTTTTCTTTTTCTCCAAAGCTTTGTCCTATTATAACATAACAAAATTTGGGCACGATCGTGTTGAGTGTATTGATATTATAACTCCATCTCTAAAATAGGCGGAGTTGTACATTTGTATGGGAGGTACTAGAAGGGGCGTGGCTAGACTTTCATTTTTTATTTCCAAAACTTTATCTTGTTATAGCACTACTAAATATAGAATTTGGGAATGATTGAGTTCGATGTATTGATATTATTACTCGATTTCTAAAGTGGGCGGAATTGTACATTTCTATGGAAGGTACCAGAAGGGGTGTGGCCATGTAGCCCATTTTCAATACCGTAAGTAGTTTTGGGGAAATATTAACTCGTGCAAAATTTCAAAACATTTGGTTGCGTCTTTCGAAAGTTATCGTGCGAACCAGCCGGACAGCAGACAGACAGACAGACAGACGGACATGGCTCAAACGACTTAAAAAGTCATGAATCGAATTTGGTTCAAAGAAACCTAGGGTCTAAAGTCACTCCTTCAATATGTTACACTTTTGGGTCGTATCAAATGATATATACCCTCATCCCTAAGGGTGATGGTATAAAAATCACAAACGTTTGAAATTTTGAGGCAAAAAACAGACAGATGTGACACGTTATCAATGTAACTATATTTATCGTTGAAAGGCCGCAGTGTCTTCTTTCAAAATCAGCTGAGAAACTTAGAATCAGTTTATATTCAACCACGCCACTGGCTTATGGTGGACTTTATGAGCTATTAAGGTTGCCTAGGCACGTTTAGATTGTATTGAAATGTTCACAAAAGTTGTTCAACTTTACCATGGCTATAATTTTGGGGAACATTGTTAGTAAAAAATTTGGACTCCCTCAAAGTAATGCTCAAAAAAGTTAAAAAATTATATTATTATCATCAATTTTTTTCCAAAAACGGCAGGAATAAGTAAAACTTTTGGTGAAATGGTTAATCATATTTGTGACCAAAACTCCCAGCAACATTATTGCCGAACATAGTTTAGCGCTATCACGAACTGTTAGTTAGCTATTTGAGAATCGAACCTTTACTGTCACGTTCTTGTATTTAGCAAAAAGTCTTCATTTGTTGCATGTGTTATTATGGCAAAAAACGAATGATGCAGAATTTCTTCTTGGGGCTACTTTCACGTGCATTTCTCAGAATTGAGTCCCAAACCAATAAGCTGAAAAATGTTGTACTGTGTAATGTTTCATCCGATAATCTTGAAGAATTTTATTCCAAACATAAGTAGCATATAAAAGCATAAGAAAAACATCTTTCACAATCCACACTTGTGGCTAAAAATGTATCGCCGAAAAATCCCGCGATTTATTTATCAAAACCCCGGGATTCGGGATTCATCAATCCCGAAAAATCCCGGGATTTCGGGATTCGGGATTTCCCGTTTGGCATCCCTAGTGGTAAGACTCGAGACCTCGCAGACATTGGTTGCTGCTGCAACTTATACCTATATGTGTGTTGTAAGATGCAACTACTTCGGTTGATGGGCATTTGGTCTTCAGAAATGTTTACACCAAATCAACAAGCAGAGAATTAACAAATCGAAAATGGCAAAAGATTCGACAAAACAAGACCACTTAATATACATATGTATATTATACATGCACATATTAAAATTAAGGTTATGTTGCACCGACGGGGAGTTGTAACGCTGCAATAACTATTAGTTAACAAAGACTGCGGAAATATTATGTAAATGTAGTCTCAAACCAATCCAAGGACATGTCAGAAATTCAGAGACGATATATATATGTCGAATTGTGTAAGTGAGTGGAACCACATTCCAGCACAAAGATATGCACAAGGCAACCGCCGCAACAACCGTGCTAGGATATGTAAAACGGCGCTCAGACGAATCCTGGTACGATGAAGAATGTCGCACAGCTTCTTAGGAACAGAACACGCTTATAGGGCAACGCTGCAGCCAATTGTAACCCGGGCTGTTAGGAAACGGCACAAGGAGACAGTAAAACAGGCGAGACAGCTATTTAACGTCAAATGAAGGAACGGGACGAACGATGATATAGAGCGATATAGGGATAGAGGTGAGGCCCGAAAATGTTACCAGAAAGAAAGTAAACAAAGATGAAAATATGGTTACAGATACACAGAGTGTGCTGCATATATGGAGAGAACACTTCCAGCAACTGGTGGTTCCAGAAGGCAGCGCACGTTAAGGTATCACGCCAGTCGTCGACGACAGCTTAGATTGTCCAACACCAAGCCGAGGTTAGAAGAGCAACATTGCGACTGAAAAATAATAAAGCAGCCGGTGCCGACGGACTTCCGGCAGAGCTCTTCAAGTCCGGTGGCGAGGAGCTGATAACGAGCATGCATGAGCTCCTGCGCACGGTTTGGCTTAAAGAGTTTATTGGAATTGGAATTTGAGCGTTTTATGTCGTGTGCTGAAAAAAGGTGATCCAAATGTGTGCTCCAACTATCGCGGGATTAGCCTTTTACCCATCTCATAGTAGGTCCTGTCGAGTGTGCTATGTGAAAGGCTAAATCCAGTGTTATCCTACTTCGCCTAATCCTGGAAAAGACCCAAGATCTTAGTTTTTGCTTTTGCAGCCAGCACTAGATTTAAATTTCTTCATAACGCGACGCATTTGTATTTTTCTATGATAACTCAAGAAGTTTAATCTCTTTAAATATATTTGGCGTTAAGACAAAAACTATTGATCAGTCCAGACACGATGATTAACAGAAAAAAAAATCTTTTGATTCATAGCGATATAGATATATAAGAAAGATGTACAAGCCGGAACAGAAGCGTATTATTTTATTTTCTAAAAGTTTCAGAAAAGGGCCGTTCTTAAACTTTAGTTAACTCCGGATCTTATGATCATTCCAAAGGATCATTAAGATGTTGGCCTACTGCACATTTATTTGAAAATAACGTGTATAAGATTTTTGAGCCAGGTCTACAACGCAATTTATGTTTAGATTCAATGCCATGAAACAAACACAGTTCATCCGCCACATTACATCGATTATAGCGTTAACATTGGCAACCTGCGATTTGATCACGACTTTCTGTTGAAGTTTATTTCGTTTTAGGTTTAACGTTATGCCATATGTTGCACTTTCACATAGATATCATGTTTTGATCTCATCAGGCATTGCATCTAGACTTGTACCAGACTAGGTGATCTAGGCCTCAGTATTATCAAAACAGTTTTCAAAGGCATTTTCTTTTTTAATCTGAGTTATTTTTTTTTCTAATGTGATGTATCTACATTAGACATATACATAAATTACTTATACCTATGCATTTGCCTCACACTGTAATGCAACCAGAATGGTCAGACTTACTCGCCACACCCTCAGATAAAATTAGAAATATTCCAAATATGAATAACGCGGCACAATAACAGGAAGTAAACATTTTAATCACAATTTTTTTCTTCTTTTTTCTTCAAGCAAATAAAATAGAATCTCATCTACTTCTGCTGGTCTTAGGAGGTGTCACTTTGCTTTTCGGATTAAGAAATGTGTGCTCAGTATGAGATCCGAATGAGAACTAAACCTTATCCACATTGTGCGAGCAACACGTACCAGTTTGGCGAAATAAGGTTTCTTAATGTGAGGGTGGCGGGAACATATACTTCAGTGGTGCTCAAACACTGTGCAGCTTTGAAAGTGTTGGTTCTTAACGTTCTGTGCAAACACATGAATATGGCAAGAAACTCTATTGGACTGCATTTACATTTCCATCGATATTTTCGCTTGGCGGAGGCAGAAGAGGTAACAAAAAAATGATTGAAATAAGTGATTTCGGATGTAACAAGAATATGATTTTTGTAGTGATACGATGGCAAAAACTAGATAAATAATAAAACACCTTCATTGGCCTATTACGAAACACTGAATGTTCTCCAATAAAAACTAGAGGTTATGTTTTGTTGTTGTGTTTTTCCTAATTTGCAAGATATATTGCTTTCAAAATTAGTCGATATAAGATTTTATCAAAACCGACAACTGTAACACTAAGTTATAACAAATATAATTTGCTAAATTGGATTTAAAAATAATATTTTGCAGTATTTACACAATGTTAATACTTAAATGGAGAACTAACTATCTTAATAGGCAACAAAAGTTACATTAGGATAGTTACGTCTTAAATAACTTCTAAAGTGTTAAAGATTATCCAACATGGTTTTGGTTTACAATCTTGAGCGATAAGTTTTAAGACTTATGAAGTGTAAATGTCAGGGCCAACAAAAGTATGCAATGAATACTTGCATATGCAAATGCATATTACCGGCATGTTTTGGAAGTTTATGCGTATAAAAACATATTTTGGGGTTTTAATTTTTTTTAATAATTTTTTTATTATCTTTTTGTTTTTTTCGCAGTATAGATTTGAGTACATACTATTTTTTTGGGTATATACCTAATAAGGATACATTCCGTGGTCAAGAATTTCAATGAGCTCCACCTAGCGTTGCGATGCAACCAGTTCCATCGATTACTCGTTGGGGTAGTTGGCTGAAACCATCACAGTACTATTCTAAGAACTTTGTGAAATTTTTGGAATAGTGTGACAGTGAGGAGGCTGAAGCAATACGTACTTTCAAAGAGAAGCTAATTTTTAAACAGATAGCATTGCGAGAAAAAAATTTCTACGTTGAAAAAACAATGGGCGATGGTACTTTTAAAGTCAACACACACTTTTAAAGTTAACTCCCTCAGAAACCTTAGTCCCAACACTAAAAAAGTTTTATCCTTTCTTTCACAAAACAGCTCATTAAAATCACATATGTATTCATAATATCGATAAAATTTTCAATCGCGGAAATCACGAACTTAAAAAAAAAACTTAATTTCCCTTCGCACCCCATGAATGAGGTATGGGATAGCTTCTCGCGTTGTTGTGAATTAACACGCTTTCTATTTTTAGATTCACAACTAACGGCACCTACTTGTTTATCGACGAATGCGAACGTCACTGTTTGAGAAGCTCTTACTAGACACGACGATTGAATCGACGCTTAATACTGCGAAGTTGCTGTCAAACAACATTCGAGGGGAGCCGACAATGAAAGAAAATTTTATTTATTTTTTTTCTTTTTAAGATGACTGGAGCCAGGTTTGAACCTGCGATCTCCCGCATGGTAGTCGCGTGTTCTAACCACTATGCCACGGCCGGTCCCACGAACATCACGAACATGTGAGACAAATTACGGTATAATTCGCTTAGCTGCACATTCCGGATAAGAGCACTTAAACTCGTTATGGCTGCATTTTATTGCAGCATTTGTATGAAATTATCTCATTTAACTGCATTTTGCCTAGCTGCACTTTCGTCCTAGCAGCCCCGATGATTGTGTTTCACAATTCAATTTTCTATAGAAAAAATGTCGTTTACCAACACATTTAAAATCGGTATCTTATAATATGGTTATAGAATATATTATTGTGTAAGTAATTACTAACGATTAATAATTAATCTTGAGGGCAATTCTGCAAAAAAACGGTAACAAATTGCGGTAACTGAATCATATATAAAGGTAAAAAAAAATCCGAATTACTGCCTCTTGTGTGCAGGTAAAAGACTTGGGATAAGTGCACATAAGTACACATTTTGCTTAAGTGCACAAAAATGTGTGCACCAAAATTCAGTGCAGCTAAGCGAATTATACTGTACATTAAAAGATTGAATTCAGCAAAACCGAAATATACAGAACTGTTAGTCCAAAAATCCGTATGTATTTTTTGTAGTAATAAATCAATAGTCTTACTGATAATGTAACGTTAAAAATAAGTTCATTTAATTTTAAACTATTTGTGATAAGTTTTTATTTAACATTTATTTATAATTAAATAAAATGTATTGTGTATTGGTAATGGTAATTACGTTATGCATCGGAAAATTGCTTATTACATCTTCAAATTAGTTTGGCATGTTTAAACAATTTTTCAAAATATCACAATAAATTGTTCAACATATGGACAGATAGATGTTGACGCATTTCACCAGTATCATAGGTACCAAATGAAACAATTCAAAAACATTTTAAAAATTAAGTAAAGTAAATAAAATAATCGGTTGATAAAAAACATTAACTATAAATTAATTATTTTGAAAATGACTACTAACTTGATTTAAATCTCATGCAGATATCAACCAAAGATTGCATAGAACCTCTCGTAAGAAACATCAACATTTTAATAAAAATAAATTAACAATTAAATAATAATTATTTCTATATATAAGTATATATGGCAAAAATTAATTAAAATTAAACTGTTTAAAAATGTATTTTAAATAAAGTAGGTTTAAATAATATATATCAAACCGACTGCAAATTAATTGAAAAATATGCAATTAGTAATCAATTAAAAAGTCATGCAGAGATGGCCAATTGACTACCGCCTATGAGGAAAACGAGGAAAAAGTCACTTAATCAACTAGTCGTTCAACTAGTTCTCCAATTCTTAGGAAATTCCTTGGAAACTACAATTGAATCTACGAAAGAAGCTTTTTCTACATAGGAATTTAATGAAATTTCCTACAAATCAACAACCACAAAATATTGCTGAGATTTTGTGATCAATGATTAAAAATTGTGGTTTATTTGTAGTTTTAAGCATTTCAAGGGAAATAAATAAACATAAAGCAAATGGAAATAATAACAAAAGCTTGCAAAGTTATTTTGCAATGCTTGGTGTATCTAATGTAAATCGGCGATAAAAACTGAATTCGACCGAGGTACATTGTTTGGGTAACACTGCACTACAGTATATAATGAAAAACTTAGATTGTTGGAGTGTATATGTATATCCGATGTATCCAATGGGGTACTTCTATCGTTCCGTTCCAAAAGGAGACGCTCTACTAACGTTCACTAGGGTGTTCCTTATATGGCGTTTTGTTTTAAATTACTCTCTGTTATAAGTAATCGCATAAATAACAGGTGAAGTATAAATAAAAAACGTAAGAAAATTACAATAGCATCACGAGGTGACCGGCAGTTTTACTAGATATTGCAACCTTTTAATGTTAATCTATTCACAGTTTCTCGATTCCTAATATTAAGTCCACTTACAGTAAAATAATTTATTATTTTGAATTTCGTTGTGTGAAATTTAGTTTATAGCGTTGTGCGAATTAGCTTTACATTGTCTACATTCTAACTACAACCAAACTCACAAAATAACAACCAAATTTAACGACTCATACATTAGTTGTGAATCTAAAAATATAAATCGTGTTAATTCACAACAACGCGAGAAGCTATCCCATACCTCATTCATGGGGTGCAAAGGGAAATTAAGTTTTTTTAAGTTACATACATATGTATTAAAAATAAAACATCTCCTCAACAGATCATTGGATGTTTTTGATTTGTTGTCATTGCACTTAATATCTATTTTTACGAAATACAATATAAAATATAAGAAACACCCTAACATTCACTTCTCGAACACACATTATCGCACTCAAATGTGTTTAGCGACTTGAAAGTACAATCGGTGCTAGCTATAATAATTAAAGTATACACTGGCGTCTTTTAGCTACGATATCTTGATACAACGCGACTGTCAGATTGAGCTATCGCTTAATTTCAAAACTCAGCTCAACTACAAGGAATCGCGTATGTGTGTGTGCGTCCACACAACATGCAAGTACATTTGAAATCACCATTGTGTTCATCCCGTAAATATTCGCAAGATCTGAGATGTTTTTGTGTGGCAATTATCTTAATTGAAGTACATAGGGGCACTGCTTCCAAACGGCACAATTCAATGGGACAACTAAATTAGGTGAGGAGATCACCTTTTCGTTGTGAGACAATGTGGATGCAGCATCAGTCTCAGTTTGAACGTAATTGTGGTAACTTTGGAAAGTATGATTTGGTGGCCGGCAACTGTTTGGGTCGTGTACTTCGCCCGTTGCTTCTTAGCCGAAAAGAGTAAGTTCATGCGAACGTGAAGTGATCTGCCTATAGACTACTCCGGAAAATAAACTTCTTTCAGCGCTCGACGAAGACCGTGAGCTACTAATGAAACATCTGTTGACGGACTACCACCCTTCGTCGAAAGCTGGCCGATCGAACGACACTTTAATGGTTTTTGTAAATATTGAACTACAACATTTTGATTTCCGTGAAAGAGATGGCGCATTTCACTTGGTTGGGCTGTTACACGTAGTAAGTAACCACGACATGTGTCAAATATTTCTCGTTAGACGCACTACGTTTTTTCTGCTGTGTTTCCGACAGTTTTAACAGAAAATAAATCTGAATTATAAACGTGATTAAAAAAAAAAGACAATAATAATAAAAAACATACATATATTGACGCGAAAAATAGTTAATGCGTGGCTTGTACAAGTACATAACTATGGTTCCAATTTCCATCACTTTAAAAATATGTACCTATATGACAGTATTGCTTTATGAATTGCAGAGATGGCGTGATCCGAGGTTGGTATGGCATCCTCAAAATTTTGGTAACATGAGCCACATTACTGTCAGTCAAAGAAATTTGTGGGTCCCCGATTTAGAGTTCTACAACAATGCTCCCGATAAATTTATGCGCATGCATCGCAATGGCTTTGTCACAGTTAAAAACGATGGAGTGGTTTTTTGGAGCGACACCATAGATGTCCATATGTTTTGTACAAAATACATGAAAAATTGGCCCCACGACAAACACGAATGCCTGTTGCATTTGGGCTCGTGGACATTCGACGGGTTTGAGCTGGATATAATGCACGTGAATCCCAATGCCAGCATGAGTTTCGAAGCAACGAGTAAGCAGAACATGCAATACAAAGTGACACACTTTAATGGATCGCATGTGTCAAAATATTATTCCTGCTGCCTACAGCCGTACATTTCGATGGACTACAACATTACGTTCGAGCGGGAATCGGCCTATGTTGTAATTTTTCGAATTCCGGCCATTGCTGTTATGGTTATTACTTTGCTGGCACTAGCCATGGGGCCTGAGCGTACACACAAGTTCTGGCTTAATGCCCTCAGTTTGTGGCTCATTTGCGGAAATCTCATTTATTTTGCCCTTAACAGCCGCAACTTTTCCACTGATACTCCCAATATTGGTAAATTTAACGTTATTTCACTAACCTTACGATCTTGACATAACAAGCAATCTACTCTCTCAGTTGTCTTTTACAGTACAAGTTTTTTCTTGGTCACTCTATCTCAACTCATAGCGGTGTTTTCGGCTGTAGTGACACACTCTACATTCAACACGGATGTACCACAGCTACTTCGGCGACTTTTAAAATCCCCTCTGGCGCGGAGGCTTGTAACCTATGATCAAAATAAACAGTCTCAACGGCATTCGGTCGGGGAATTTGACGATGTTAAATTGGATGACATCTCTGGATTACTTACTCAACACACGCCGCAAATTGATTGGTTCCGACTTGTCGAATTGCTGCAACGTGTTGCACTGCTTTCCTTTGCAGGCATCTTCTTAACTTTATCAACAATTTGTTTTGTATAAAAAAACAGACCTTAGAGGCCGTAAGAAAGGGTACTGTTTTCGATAAGCGTATGTTTAAATAAGCTTTGACTAAATCTAATCCTACATCATATTTGTGCAAGGACTATTGTTTGGATTTTCTGAGCCATTTTACCGGAAGAAGGAAATAAAATAGAACTTTGATCTTTTAATTTCAAATATGTTAGTTTTTAATTAAGATGGAACAATACTGTTTAAATTAGAAAATACAATGTTACCTACAGCTCGGCAGATGATAATGAAGTTTCAACTAGAAATTTGAAGAGTGGATTTGGTAAAGTTGCAACAATATATTGAGACCAACTATCTTTGGCCTCTATTTAAAAAATATAAATATTACTTGATCTGATCATTTTGATATAGTTACTAAATTCATAGAGGTAACAACGGGAGCGGAAATAAAGGATATGGGCCAAAACAGCGCTAGATTCCATAACTTAATGAAATCTAAACAAATCAAAATATGTATGTACACATAAAACTTTTCCATTATTTTTTTCGACCAAATGATCAAAAACATGCCAACAATTTAAGTATACATACAAAGAAGTTCCAGGTGGTTAATGGCTCAATCAGCCTTAACTTAACTTAATAAAACTTAAAAGAAGAGATCAGCTGATCGAATCTACTACCTCCATTATATATGAAACTAGTTATTAATTACTTAACGTAACATAACTTAATTTTGGAACCTGCAGAAACAGATTTTATTTAAGATTTTTACGTTAGGCGACAAGCAGCTGATTTAATTTAGTATTGTTATTATTTGCAGCCGTTTGGAAGAATGAGAAAAGTTAATTTCTCTGGTGCCAAATTATACTTCTTTTGTACGTAATGACATCCTTAAGGCTCTTAAGTTGTCAATAATGCCTACTTTTGCTCTTTGCTATTTTCTGTTATGTAAAGTTAAGTCAAGTCTGATTGAGCCATAACTGTTAACCTCTTCAGATAAGCGGCAGTGTATCCTAAAAGTTCTACGAATCAATAATTTTGGTGCCCTGGCGCCGTAGGTTTTATTTAATGTGCCGGCCTGGTACTATGCAAACCGTAGTATGGCAACACTACTTGGCCTTTAATCAGCTGTTGTTGAAATTATGAAATGATAACACGGTTATATGCCATAACAGAACGGTAATAAACGTAATAAGTAATAAGATAGAATCGAAATGAATGTTGAATCGGCAGCTAGTATTAACACCTTTAATCCACGGAACCCTCATGGCATAGGTAAGTTGTCCTTAGGGCATTACAAGACAGAATAACAATTTGCATTTTAGGTGATCCCAGCGATACCAGTCTGCGCAAAGTTGAGGTGGAAGTGCTGATACCAAAAATTATGCGCGACAGGGCTAAGGAATTGCATTGCACCAAAGAAGTAAAGGAATTCGAGACGTGTTGCAAAGACAGGGGTGTGCTAATGGTCGTGTCGTGCCGAAAGGAAAACTCTGATTTGAAGGACTGTCTATCGAAATGGTATATTAATGAGGCTTTTAAAGAAGAGTGCAAACAAATCTATTTACAAGAGAGGTCGGATTACAGACGAACGGGAATACCAAAGAAACACAGAGTGCAGAAATTGTGATTACAGATAGCGGTGTCTGCGCTTCTTAGTCTATTTTATTATAAGCTTGTTGGATAAACGAAGTGTAATTAAATCTCCTTATTATTGACTCTGACACGTGTAACTGCATTATATCTTCAATTACTTCCATCTGATAATTGGTTGGTCTGCTCACCTCCAGTATAAGAATGTCCTTATCAGAAGTTTCTGCTATTCTCTGCCAACATTTAAGACTTCTGGAGTTCAGATGGTTGCAGGAAGGGACAATGACAACCACGAAACTGGCGTGGAAAAATCGTGGACCTTTTCTATAAACAACTAAGGGAATCGTAGTTTAAAATTATCCTTATATGTGCTTGCATTGTTACTTACGGAAATTTCCAGCAAATTTAAGTCCGCTTTTCACCACCCACCCTTTAGACTTTAAATACATGTACGAGGCCAAACATTCCAAAAAACTGTTGTTCAACTGCTGAGCACTTAACAGAAAATCCTTCCACATTAATTCCTCACCTGCAAAATTTCTAATGCGTAATATTTTTTGATAGTAACTTAGAAAGAAAGCCTCTTCCAGGCCTAATGAAAGTGTTTCATTGATGTCCGCCAATTGAGAATCCGCCGATTTAGCAACCAATGCACTGGGAACGCTGCGCGAATGGCTGCCTTTGCCGTAAAATCCATTGTTGAACAAGTCTGTAATACCTTGGCCGTCAGAAATCTCCACAGAAATGCCCGTAAACGTACTATCGTATAATCCTAGACGATTATTACTTGTTACAAATGGCTGAACGTCCCACTTTATATTCGCGCATCTTTTATTTTTAACGTGGGGTGTAAACAGCATATCTATTTTTTCGGCTTTTCATTTACAACAGCTGATGATTTGGTTTTGCTGTCAAATCAATGATGACAACTTTTTCATGACAAAAACGCAAGTAAATAGGCGTAAATTATAATTTAAAAAATTAACCTATCAAACACAAAGTAACTGAAACCACTCAAAAACCAAATTTTTTAATGCTTTAACTAAAACCAGATACAAAACAAAAACATTTTTAAAGGAACAAGTCTAGTATATGGACATTCGACATAGACTTTTAATTTTTTTTAAGGATTTGGGATTTTTTTATGGAAATAATATTGGGTTATTAAAAAAATCATAATCCAATCAGGGTTAATTTGAATTTACAGTACATTATGTAGTAATAAAACAATTTTTATATGAACTGCAATATATTCAGCAATATATTTGCATTTTCATGATCACATATGTGACAGTCGTACGTTTCAAGGAGATGCAAAACAATGAAAAACTTAACTTTTTTGATTTGATTTTTGTGTATGTATGGGAAAAATATGTAACTGTACTTTTTTAATATTACATATGTATTTGGAAAATTTTTACTTTGTTTTACAATTTACTGAATTACAATTTTTTTTTATTTGTTTTACAACGTGTGCTGTGAAACGTGGCATAAATTTTATTATATTACATTTTGTTAAAAATTTTTTTCGAAAAAATTTTGTTTTACTTTTGAAGTGGAGTTACTAAAGTTTATTAGAATGTGAGGGAGGCAAATCAAAATTTTGCTGCTTACTGATAATTTTTTACTATTATAGTTTTTATTGTTGTAACAAATATGTTGTTAAAAGTAAAAAGTTGAATAACACAAGAAAGCAATTTTGCAGTCCGTTCAATAATCATGGAAACTCATAAGCTTTGGATTTTTTTCATTTAATAAAATTTGTCTTTCCTAATACAAGTCGGAAACAAATTTCCCAATAGAGCGGAAAATCTTTTGATTATTTCACATTAAATCCCTTGTGTTTTATTTGTTTATACTTTTTTCTCGAATCACATCCTTGGGGTTTTTTTGCTACGCAAACAATTACTACATCATGTTAAATAACTGTACAAAAATTTAAAATTCTAATGTCAGATATAATCAAGCATGATTTTCTAAAACATAATAGCGTATCTAGTAATTGCTGTTCATAGGGTATTAAGTTATACAAATTATTTTCGCGATTTACGAAATATCTGAAGATCTTTAGCAAAATTCGGTTAGTAAATATATGCTACTTTCTGATAGAAAAGCTTTACATGTATTTAGTATGCCAAAAAGGTTTTCGAAGAGGACAGAAAGACCAACTTTTGATACAATATGTGTCAATTGTACAATGTTTCAAATCATAAAGTTTATTTTTTGCCATCCGATCAATTCAAAAATATCTTTGTTGTCTTAAATTTGCAAAGTAAAGGTACAAATGAATTTTTATTTTTCTCAAAGAAGAAAACTGAGGAAAAAGCGGCAATCTAAAAGAAACAAGAACTGAACCATACTTTTTAACCTTTTGTGAGCATTGACAGACATAAGCTTGAGAAGTAATTTTAAAATATCAATATCCATCCAAATTTTTATTAGTACTTATTAATTCTTTATAGGGAAACAAATGTAATATGTATAACAAATTAATAGTACTGTCACTAATATTTGGACCAATTTTAAATCATTACAGTTTTTTATTCTTGCGTTAGTATTTGATTAATATACATCTAGGTCTTGTTAAAACCGCAGGAGCTATGACAAGGATCCATAGTGCATGCTTAAGACACACCTTCATACTCGTAACAAGCCGCTCTTTTTGCGATAGAAAGACTATAATGAAGAATTGTCCATGTAACGTGTGGTAAATTGTTGCCTTTTCTCCTGCCAATTGATGGCAGGACAAACCTTGACCAAATGCCAGTTGGGTGAGGGGACGTCTGGCGACAACCAATTAAAGTCGGCCACATCTGCGTAGTTGTTTTGATCCTTATTGATGTTGGTTGCTGTAAAGTGCTCTTCTATGTCTGGATATTCGTAGTTGTAGGGTGCCACTTGTATACCTTTGCAATCTTCTATGATGGCACGACATGTAACGTGCAGGTACACACAGCACTGTATTGAGGAGTGCAATCGCATCTGCTGGCACGCAGCGCCTATTGTGCAGTTGTTGCAGTACTCAGCAAAAAGGGATCGGGCTATTGGGCCACTTAGGAATGTACAGTCGAAGCAATGAGAGATCTGTACAGAACCGGCTGGACCTTGAAGTTCAACGAAACAGTTTTGCAGATTTGCTATAGTGACATCTTTGCCATTGATATCGGAACCTTTGAGACAAATGTATTCGTTTGTTTTATTAGAAAGCGTCCAGTTTACTTTACTGTTGGGGCAAGACGGTTCTGTTTTGTCTCTATCATATTCGTTTTCATTATTCGCTAATTTCGGGTTTAAAATCGGCTTCGGAGTCACCTTGCGGCCACTGAATCCAAACTTCTTTTTTGGCATAAGTCTCATCCTGGCTTCTTCACAAGTCTGCATCAGATCATTAATTATTCCCTGGCAAGCTTTTATCTTGAAGTCTGTCAAAAACATGGTCGAGCCAGTTAAATAACGTTGGAGTTCTTGGATTTCTAACGTAATGTCTACAAAATGTCGAGGTAAATCTATGCCGGGACCCTCGGGTTTTTTTGAGCCGGCTTCGCTAACATTTTTTACACGAGTTTCTATTTCGCTCACTCTGTCAGCGAACATTTGGGAGAAATAATCACTGCCCTCAGCGTCTGGACAGTCCTTGTGTCGTTGTTCCAACTTAACATCGATATAATTTTGTCTTTCCTTATTGCGCTTGTTCAGACGCTCTAATATCTGATCCTTTTTAGAAGGAACAGACGCATCTACTGCATCAACTTCTAACTTCAGGTTGGTATTCATGGTAAAAATTTAGATTAATATCTATTCGTCCTGGTTCTTTTTGAGATAAACAGGAGCGCCGGCGGTGGCAGTAGATTGTAACTTTTTCATAAACAAAAGCTTCTTTTTTTCGGCTTCGCTCAAGCAGACGCTGGAGGCAGATGATCTTATCTTAGCTATTTTCTCTTGGGAGGGCTCAGTTAAACGCATGAGGCACCAACCAACGCCGCCAAAAGAAACCAACCATATTAGGGATTTGACATATGGGTTAGAAGCCATTTACGCTCAAATGTTAAGTATTGATTAATGCTTCAGGTTGTCTGCTATTGCCGAAGACTGTAGTTTCGCCAATGGAAAGTTTTTATTGGAATCTGTGTTCGTTTATTCTTTATTATTCTCTCTGTCCTGTGCTCTCCAAACTGAAGCGTCAATTTCTCGCAGCTTGCTGTTACCGATCAGTTCCCCGACTTTATAATACGAGTCGAGAACAAAGGGAAAATTTTCGTTAATGTATCCACGAAATTCTGGAAATAGAAAACAAAATTTTATATTATAACATTTTTGCGACAGCCGGTAGCCATGACGAGCGTAGCCGCTACGTATAAAAGGGCATACTTTGCAGCTGTGCGAATGAGTCAGGGGCTGTGTCACCATATGGCATCCCGGACTAAACCATGTCCATTCTCACCAACACACAAACGCGTTTTGTTACATAAATGGTACCCACCTCTATTTGTGTTCATGCGATAATAAACGGCGTATGAGCCAGCAAAGCAAACGGCTTCAATTACAAAAAGTACTTTGGCGCTGCCTTTGACAAATTTCCAGAACCCACTTTTGGGTAATTTGGGCAACATTACAGTTTAAATCAACAACTCGCTTATTTGCCACTAGTCACACGCGGAAAATACATGAATTTGCGACTAAAAACTACGTAGGGCAGAAGATAACAGTTTGGCCATTCAGTTCAGAGAACCAAGCCGACAATAAAAAATAACGGCGGCAATTAATAATATTTGTCGCAAATAATACGGCGTATTTCATTTGGGGATGGGTATGTAACAACCACGACGTATTAATACAGGTGGCGCTAACAGCCAGCTGGTTTTAACTTTGTTTTTCCTAATTGTGGTGTCGCTGCGGTCGCTGCACTGTCAACATACATATATGTAGGTTTATATCTTCCCTACTCTACATATGTTAAAAATATAACAAAACTAATTTTCATTTTATTTTTAAAAAGTTTATTTTTCCATTCATTATTTGATCTGTTACATTTAACATTTTATCTCATACACAAAATAATGTTCAATTATATAAAAAAACGTATATTGTAGAAGAAGTCAAAAGTCTTTCATGTGATGAAGTTCGTAGTTTATAAAACAAAGGAAACAAAAAGGATTTTCGCATTTTTTTTTGACTCCACAGCCACAAACAGTAACATTTAATCAACATACATATTTATATTTCATCATTTATAGCGTTCTCGCGAATAACGTTTTAAGCGACTATTAATAAAATGTTCACAAGAGTGAAAAACCGATTTGTTATAAATCCTTAAATTCTTAGCGGTTTGTTCCTAAAATATTTCCAATTTTATGCGTTTATTTTTCTCTTGAAGGAAGATTGATCAGTATTTGTCATTTTGTCCTTTACATACAACTATTTTCTACTGAATAAATATTTCGAAACACATTTAAAATGTTGAAAACAAAATTTTAGGAAAATTTAATGTTTTCCACAAAATTGTGCATCACAAACAAAAAAATTTATTGCTGAGCATCTTAGAAGTTTAAAATAATAATAAAGTTCAAAAATGCATAAAATTAAATGTAGTCTCTCCTCAAATTTTCTGTGTGGTGCCCTTGGTAAGGCCGTTCAAAGTCCATCACAACTTGATGAAAATGCTTATTGTTGTTTCCTTTATAAGGGACAGAAAAGAATTTAAAAGTCGGAGCTGAAAATAGTGTCGACCTGTGTATTGTCTCCGAAGAAGTTTTAAAACTTTTGATATAGTAGCAAACTTTGAAGGCTAAAGCCCACTTTACACTGGTAGACAAGTCTGTGAGATATAATGTCTGCCCAGACTTATCCCCCAGTTAAGGGCGATGTATTTGGTTTGCGCAGACTTGTCTGTAAAGGGCCCTTTACACTGGCAGGCTTGTCTGGGAGACAAAAAACAACACTTTTTGAATGTTTATTTCTTAAAATATTTCTTCATTTGACTTTTATTTGTATATTCTAACTAGTTTAACAATTTTTCCTATTTTTATTTTCAAATTTTTCTTTGACACGAAAAAAAAGTCTGTCGAACCTGTCCCTACATTATCAGACATGTCTGCCCAGATTTATGAAAATCAAAATCGTTTTGATTTTTTACAAACAAGTCTGCACAGACCGAATACATTGCCCTAGACTGGGGGATAAGTCTGGGCAGACATAATATCTCACAGACTTGTCTGCCAGTGTAAAGTGGGCTTAAGAATTTAAAACTGTTTTGATTTTCATAAATCTGGGCAGACGAATGATAAAGTAAGAACAGGTTCGACAGACTTTTTTTTCGTGTCAAAGAAAATTTTCAAAATAAATATAGGAAAAATTATTAAATTAACTAAAATATACGAATAAAAGTCAAATAAAGAAATATTTAAAAAATTTACATTTAAAAAGTGTTGCGCTAACTTTTTGTAAAAATAAAATACAAATATTAAGTATGTTCCAGTACATCGTTCATGTTGACTGCTGGTAAAAAATTAAAGTTCGGCAGATACGTCTGTAGTGTAAAGGGGAAGGTAGATGTTTACACGGATTTTTTGTTTCCCAGATAAGTCTGCCAGTGTAAAGGGCCCTTAAGAATGGATATTTTGGATATGGATATACAGTAGACCGTATCACAAAAAAAAAGTTCTCCGTACACCAGCGAATATGAAACATTGTTCCAAGGACATTTCAAAAAAAAAAATTTTTATTTTTTTTGCCGAACGTAGGGGTCGCCTTTTTAGTTTTTTCGTTATATCTTCCACATTAACAGTCCGATCTTAAAGCTTGATATAGCGAATTTTTTGTCTCGGCGAGGCCAATATTTTTGCTCTTAGGTCCATTGACCTCAAGTGCACCGTTCTAGTACTTACCCCCCAAATCTAATTTCCTACCACCCTAATGTGACACCCTAATGATAGAAATTTATAGCTCGCAAAAAACCATAAAACTTTTGCGAAGAAAGTATGTCGATATATACAGCACAACTATCTAAAAAATGCTTTTATAAATTCGTTGTTGCCGATCGTAGGGGTCACCTTTTTAAATTTGTCATTGCTTCAGTATTTACATTCAGATATTAAAGTATGATATATCGATGTGTTTGTCTGTGGCAGACCAATTTTTATAATTCAAAAGTCTTTGACCTAAAGTAACCTTTAACATCATACCTCAAATTACACAACAAGGAATTAGCAACAAAAAGCAAAGTTAAATAAATGAAATTTTAGTCGATCATACCTCGACGTGATTTAAGTTGGCTATATTTTTGACGGCTCTCGGGTTTAGATAAAATGTGGCCCATGCGTTGCTCGTCGGTGACCGCCATGGCAGATTCATGTACTACATGAACAAAACCCTCGGCGAAGTAAGAGTCACATTTGAAGTTTATAAACTTAACAACTTGTGGACCGAATATTTGACGAATGCATCCATATAGCCATCTAAACGCATTATCGCATCCGTTATCATCGATAACATAACATTTTAAGGGTGGAAAAATGTTGTTAGTAGTAAAGGTAATTTGAGATCAAAACTTTTGAATTAAAAAAAATTGGTCTGCCACAGACAAACACATCGATATATCATACTTTAATATCTGAGTGTAAATACTGAAGCTATGACAAATTTAAAAAGGTGACCCCTACGATCGGCAACAATGAATTTATAAAAGCATTTTTTAGATAGTTGTGCTGTATTTATCGAGATACTTTCTTCGCAAAAGTTTTATGGTTTTTTGCGAGCTATAAATTTCTAACATTACGGTGTCACATTAGAGTGGTAGGACATTAGATTTGGGGGGTAAGTACTAGAACGGTACACTTGAGGTCAATGGACCTAAGAGCAAAAATATTGGCCTCGCCGAGACAAAAAATTCGCTGTATCAAGCTTTAAGATCGGACTGTTAGTATGGAAGATATAACGAAAAAACTAAAAAGGCGACCCCTACGTTCGGCAAAAAAAATAAAAAAATTTTTTTTTGAAATGTCCTTGGAACAATGTTTCATATTCGCTGGTGTACGGAGAACTTTTTTTTGTGTGCCTGTAAGGTGATACGGTCTAATATACAGTATTGAAAAATCTCACTAAGCTAAGTTGTTATTGCATTACAAATACTTAACGATTTAGGCCCAATGTGTATCGTTGACAGGTAAAAAGGAGAAATCCTGCATTATCTACTTGTAGCAACCAAATTACTTTACAAACATTTCGCTGGTTTAAAAGCTGGTTACTTGTAGCCACTATTTAACTTTGAAACATTGGGACACATTTTAAATTTAAAATTTACAGAGTTTTTTTTAAAATTTTTTATGAGTCTTACCTACTCTCAAACAATCCCTATTCGAAATATGTATTTTAATATTTCGGCGTGATGTTTGATTTCTCAACCGAATCGATAATTGCGCATGCCAGTCAGTGCGCCGGAGTTATTTATTGTATGCGGTTTGCATTTATTTCCCTTTTGTGCCATTGTTGTCTGTTTGCAAATGAGAATTTGTTTATTTAATTTGATTTATTACAAAGCCCGCCAACAATAAACACAATTGGCTAATGAACTAACAACTCTATTCACATATGTATGTATGTTTCATAAATCCCGATCACATGGCACGCACTTAGCCTTTGTTCATGTCTCACCCTTGCGCAGGATGCGATTTTCTGGTACAGTGTACGTATGTGGTAAGCTATTCTGCGATATTCTCCAAAAATCAATTGAACATTTGCACATCACAACACTGCGTGTGCATTTTTGTGGAATGTGTATTATTGCAGTGATCGCTGCACACACCCCTCCATACGCATCATTGCAGATATTGTATTAATTCGAATTGATGAGGAGTTTGCAAAACTACCGTCGTATTGTCATCCCGAGGATAATGAAGAGATCATCGCATGCTAACCGACAATGCAGCTATCTACATTTGAACAACAACTCGAATCACAAGTGTACAAAAGGACGCATGTTTGTATGCCACCTACAGATTTACAATGACGCTTCCTTTCATTTTTGGGGATGGTGCGGGATTATGGTGGAAGGTTTGTGGAAAAAAATGTGTAATGTCCTGTTCGCTTGAGAAGGGCAGGCACACTTTTTATCTTCGGTACTTGAAATGTTTTATGCCGTCACTTTGCTAACAGCTAAATTGCACAGGTCTTCAGAGTACTGTTAATTGCATACATAATTCCGGAAATGTTTGGCTTAAGAACTTAGTAACTTGCACTTGGCCCAGGCGGTATTTTTTTATATTTATCAAGTTAATTTCATATTCTATTTTAGACGAACAAATCAGTTTGGTCTAGGTTGCAACTGAGTTGAGTTGTAAACCGTACTGGGGGCATTAATTTGTAAATAATCAAAACTACAAATTATATATGATTTAGTACCGAATATCAATCTGTCTGCGCTAGCAAAATCCTACTTTAGGAGACAAGACAAATGTGTCATTGAAGACGAATAAATAATTTTATGAATGGTTATATTAAAAAAAGACGGCGATAAATTAAACACTCCCTTCCATATGTTATTTTAAAGATTTCTAAATAAAATTGATAATAATAGTAACACTTTTTCTTAATTTGTGCACAATTCAAAAACCTGAAAGAAGCCGGTTTACATGGTTTTTTGTTAATTACCCAGTAGGAAGTTCCGTCATACACGACTTGAAAAATGTATGTACTTGTCGTCAAAACACTCGGTTGGCGACAAGCTGACCGACAAAATACCAATGTTGTCGTGCATCAAACACAATCAACAAAATCTAAGAAAGTAAAAAGTAAAAGATACTGACATTGTCACCCATCAGGTCGTGCATGATTGTGTGGGCGACAGGTCGCTTGTATAGGCATCAACGAAAATTTGACCGACATTGTCGCTCACCAGGTCGTGCATGACAAAGCGGACACTTGTATCAAAATTTCGTCGACGATTTGTATGGACGGTCCCCTAAATGTCATCAAAGATTTACTATAGTCATGCACCTATCCTTGAGGATGTTTGAAATAATATAAATTTCGAATATAAACGAAACCGGTTTTTCAAAAAAATCGACTGTTTGTATACTCTAGATGGAAATAAACATGGGCATACTCTCTTTTTTATTAGCTCTTAACAAATTGGTATACATATGATTACAAATTTAGCAAAATGTAGGACTTTTCCCGTAAAAAACAAATAAATTAATTGTATTGTCAAACTGAGAGCGGCCTTTGTATCATTTAGTCGGTCTTAATAGACAACAAATGTCTGGTACGCTTCATCTTTTTTTATACGTAATTCACAAGATATAATTCTACTCAAAATACAACTTTGTACAAATGTTAGTAATGATAACAAAATTTATTTTTTTTTAAATTATATCTTAAAAAGTCCCAACTAGTTATTAAGGAATTTGATTTAAAGAATCTAATTCAATTCCATTTCAAAACGTTTTTAAATGTATTAAAAAACTTCTTCCAAAATTAGAATAAATTATATTTGACAATTTGAACTAATTAAGAACTTATTAAAAGTTCTTAAATTATAGCTACTAATATTTTTGCTCTGTCGAATAACTTAAGATTAGAAGTTTTCTAAGTGTTTTGCTAAGACGAGCTACTGTGTCCTGGTATGAAATTCAGAAATCAGATATAATATCGTTTTTTCTATAGCTGACGTTGAGGCTCGGCAGGAGGGTGTATCTGTCACAGTGACTCGTGTTTTAGCTCATCAATCCACTCAACTTTTTCGACCGTTAGTCTGTCATTCGTCCAAATATGTCGTTTTTGTTGTTCAACAAGCGTTAACAATCCCAAAAAAACGCCACCACCACATTTATTATACTTACAAATGTATGGTGGTATAACAGTGGACGCTTTTTGCAGGTCAATGGTAGTTTGGAAAGGTCAGGTCGTACTTTTCGCTTTTGTTCCATTTAATTTTCCTCGATTTTGCAATGATAAATAATGCCTTAAAATTTTATTTCGTGTGTGGCTGAGCACTTTTGTCACATGATGGATGATGTTAAAGACATCTGCTCTTTTGGACGTACTCTCGAAGTCTTTCGAAAAGGGTAGTGCTTTCAACTTTGGATGAAAACAAACGTCCTCTGTTTGTGTTTCTATTAATTATTATTTCTACATATGTATGTGTGTACTTACCCCACATGTCCTCGCTTTACTATATAAACAGAAACTTTTTGATATTGCAAGCAATACTTTTCAAATCTTTAGACATTGTTGGGCAATTTTGATTTTTGAAGAAACCGGCAAACGGTTTTCGAATAGTCGATTTTTAAAAACTGCAAAAAGTTTTATTGGTTTGGGTAACTGCAAAGTGTCGTGACCCATACCTCAATTGCGTATTAATTGCAAAAATGAGCTTTAAATACTATCATCTTTAAAATAGTTAGAAAATCACTAAGATACACGCTCGAACTCAACTTTAAGTGACTTCATCTTCTAAGTTAAGCGACCTGTCGGGAAAAGAAGTCTAATTTGTGATTTAGAGGTCCAGTAATATATTATTAAGAGTCCAACAAAACAAGCAAATTGATTAAAAATCATTGTTGGGTTATTAAGTAGTAGTTAAATTTTTGAGTCCCATGTGCTGCATTTATGGTTTAGGGATAAAGATAAATTTATTTTAATAATTATTTATATTTGATTTATAACATCCATTTTATTTTTATAAACTGTAGAATTTTAGAAACCATATATGGCCCAAAGGGCTCGGTTTTTTTTATATAAGTACAAATACAATGCAAAATATAACACAAATCTTATCAGTACAAAAACAAATAATATTATTATTGGACATATGTTTGAATGATAAAATGATTTTTTCAAACAAAGTTTGCTAAAATATAACACATTTTTGCCAATTGGCAGATACCTTTCTGGGATGAAGGGTATCAATAAAGACGAAAAGACAATCTGGAGCGAATCCGAAGGCTCGCGATGCATTACGAATTGAAATAATAATTTGCCGTTATTTAAACCCACATTATTTACGCTCTGGATTCTTTACTCACTCCCTCCCTTGGTGCGGGCACCAGGGTGATAAATTCATTTCGTTCACTTCAAACAAACGTAACAATTAACGAAGCACAAAAGAGTTAATGTTCTATGCAAATGCGACAGCAACATTAACAACAACAATGTACAAAGATTGCAAACACACTACGCCACCCTATTGTCCGGAACAAATGTCCATCAAGTTGTTGAATCAAGGACAGCGATTACATTTTCGACATTACACAAATGTTCGATGGTGCTTTTTTAAGCCTTTTAAGAGTTTAATTGTTAGTTATGTTAGAGGCTGAGACTGCGCTTTCGGTTTCATTACACGGACTTGGCTAGCTACAGCATTATGCATAAATTATCGGATGAGAGGCCAACTGCTCTCGGGGTTGTTTCGTTGTGGCTGAGTGGTTCTGCCGGTGCCTCACGGATAAAATGGCACAGTGGGAATCGGTACGCGTTTGTATGCGTGTGTGCGTTTAATCCTTTTGTTACATTTGTATAAATAACATGAAAACAAACAGCTTTGTGTGTCCACATGCAAAGTGGTGGATTGGCGGAATAATCCAAATGTTTCGGCTGGACGAAAATCTTTTTTGTTGGCATTGTGCCTCTAGCATTTTCCACATAAGATATAATATTGTGACTGAAGTGTTCAAGTACATGAGATTTTCAGACAACCGGATTTATTCAAAAAATATCCGACTATGAGTTATTTGATCAGTTAAAGTTTAAGCTATAGTTGTGGTTTTTCTTTTGAGAAGAATCCATGACATTTTATAATTAGAGACACATTTTTTGCAGTTTGAAGACACATGTTTTATTTGAGATATTTCTTGAATTTAAGAAAACACATCATCCGCCGTAAATTATAAATTATTATCTTAAAACACGTGGTAGTGTTTGGCGATGGGAAAAGTCAATAAATTGATTGACGTCACTAAAATATATTAGAAAGTATGTAGAAAACTAGGGTAGAGGTATTATTAGTGTCTGAATGACCTTAACGAATAACTTAATTTCCCTTTGCACCCCATGAATGAGGTATGGGATAGCTTCTCGCGTCGTTGTGAATTAACACGCTTTCTATTTTTAGATTCACAACTAACGGCACCTACTTATTTATCGACGAATGCGAACGTCACTGTTTTGAGAAGCTCTTACTAGACACGACGATTGAATCGACGCTTAATACTGCGAAGTTGCTGTCAAACAACATTCGAGGGGAGCCGACAATGAAAGAAAATTTTATTTATTTTTTTCTTTTAAGATGACTGGAGCCAGGTTTGAACCTGCGATCTCCCGCATGGTAGTCGCGTGTTCTAACCACTATGCCACGGCCGGTAACGAATACTGCTGAAAATAAACACATTCCACACCAAACGGTATGATTTTCCAAAAAAAAAAAATTTAATGGGAAATGATTGGGAAAATTTAACTTTTTTCAAAATTTATGAGCAAAGAAAAATTGCATGTAACTAACTTCTTAAACGCTTAACCGATTTTACTTAATCTAATCTAATCTTTTAAAACTATTTCAACCACACACATATTGCCAATATAGTTACTACACAATTATATTCATATACGTATTTGTAAATTCAATTGTTTGTGCTGTTTTAGAATAATTTGTGTAAAATTCTTAAAACTAAAATATGCCTTCCATTTTTAATGCGGTAGGACACCCGCACTGCTACTTACCGTTATGATGTAAGTTTTATTTGTAATTTGTTGTTGTCCTCAGGCGGATTAACTTGAAGTGAGTCATCCTACTACTCTGTTGGATATTTGCAGCGCTACGGGAGATTGAGCTATCCTTGATGGCATTTGAATACAACGTCAGATGTATATCTTTATTCAAATGTTTTCATTACTGTTGTTATCTTGGCATTATCTCGCGGAAATGTGTCCAAATAACACTCAAAAATAGCCAAAACACAAAAAGGGCCATCACTGCAATCCTTTCGTACAAAAAAAACCGATTGCTGACTTGGACGCTGTACCTAGACATTGTTGGTGGCATTAATGCTTAGGTCAAAGTGTTTCATCATTATCTCAGATTTAAACACGCCGCTCACAGATGCTGATGATGCTGGGCTGAGTGGTGCGCAGCCACCCCTAATGGACATTGAACGAGTGTCCTCCTCGTCACCGAAATCTGCATGCTTGTTATTATTTTCACTTGAGAGTGTTTTGTGACAATCTAACGACAACACAATGCGAATGAGTCGCTATCTGCGGCAACAGGAGAAGGGAATTGTATTGCATGTAGGCTGGCTGAATGGCTGATTGTGTTGTACCACAGTGAGGTTGACAGGGCCAGAGTGCCAGCTGCTGCGTCAAGCACTAATCTTTATGGCTTGATGGGCACCTCTCCGGCGTTGGAGAAACGTGTATGAACAGTGAACACTCATTTTAACGTCAATAAAAAATTTGTCGGTGTTAGGCCACTTTATTGAGACTTTAAAAGATTACACACTGTGACAAAATGAAAAAAATTGAAGGAACTTGCGGAGTGACCTAGTGCATGTTGTCGGTCTGGTCGAGTGCAACACAACAACAAAATCTTGAAACGGTTTAAAAACTGGTTTTTCGGATCTTTCCTCACTTATGAGCATATAATTCAGTCAAATCTTAACCGCGTTTTGATTACAAGAAGAGTCTTAGACCTTTCCAACGATACATACTTTTGTATAGATAACTTGTCATATTTGTCTGGTTTTGCCTCGAAATCGCAGTTTGTGATTTTTTTCACTATTTTTTAAAATTTTAAGGAATTTTTAGCCACTATTTTATTAAGACCCTAATGTTTTTTATAGCCTCTTTATACAAAAAAGGATTTCGCATTAAGAGCTGAATATGCGAATTGCTAAAAAGTGGTTTTACACTGCAGTTTCGCATAGAGACAGCTGTTGTCTAGCTCACACATCTTTCCATTCGCCTTGTAAACCTGCAATATTTTCCTGCCACAAATCTATTAACATTGTTTCGGAGGCAGTATTCCACGAAGCGCGAATGCTTTTAACTAATTGAAATAATCATTTATTAAAATTTGGCAAAAAATTATTTTTTTTGTCCGATAAATGTAAAAAAATAACGAAAATTGTGGTTTCCGTATTAACATTATTAAGAAATATCGCTGAAATTCAGCTATTTCAGAGTACAACTCAATGCATTTTTCCGCATCTTGCATGGATGCGAAAAAATGCCAACATCTTTCTAATAACAAAATACATGTAAAAAATTAAGCATATTGGCCGGATCATCAAAAATGAGGAATAATACGAAAATATGCTAAATGCGTTCGGCTGTAAAACCTTTTCAAAACCTTTTTACAGCGGAACGCATTTAGCATATTTTCGTATTATTCCTCATTTTTGATGATCCGGCCAATATGCTAAATTTTTTACATGTATTTTGTTATTAGAAATATTCGGAAATATATACAGGGTCATGTTGTACTCGACCTGGCCTATAACATGCATGATGTCACTCCCCATTTTCCAAATTGCTGTCACATAGTGTTATGTATATATTTTTGTCGTGGTTGGCAATACATTTCTCTAATTTCTACATGTTTAATGGGATCGGCCGTGGCATAGTGGTTGGAACACGCGACTACCATGCGGGAGATCGCAGGTTCAAACCTGGCTCCAGTCATCTTAAAAAAGAAAAAAATAAATAAAATTTTCTTTCATTGTCGGCTCCCCTCGAATGTTGTTTGACAGCAACTTCGCAGTATTAAGCGTCGATTCAATCGTCGTGTCTAGTAAGAGCTTCTCAAAACAGTGACGTTCGCATTCGTCGATAAATAAGTAGGTGCCGTTAGTTGTGAATCTAAAAATAGAAAGCGTGTTAATTCACAACAACGCGAGAAGCTATCCCATACCTCATTCATGGGGTGCAAAGGGAAATTAAGTTTAAGTTTAATGTGACAAGTCAGAGACGAGCATACAACTGATCTATTGAACGTCCAACAAGGGATAAGCCAGCCGCCTATTCGGTCTTTTGGATCACCAGTATCTTCACTGGATGCAGGTGTCAATAATTAAGTCCTGGCGTAGTTCTTAAATGTTTGGCAAGACATATTTTCCATGTATTTCGATGTCTCACGAAGCTCCAAATACAGATTCTGCAAAATAGAATGTATATGTTTCTAGTATTAACTCAACTAACCACACGAAATTACTGTCTATTACATCAAGGAGACCGCTGATCAATTAAATGTAAATGATGTTGTCAGGGCTCCAACACAGGTCACTCAAGTCCGTATAATTAGGAAGATTCATAATCATATAATTTTTTGAAATAACGTTATGTATAAAGAAATGTTTTTTTTAATTGTGACCAATTTTAGGAACAATTGGCTAGATTTAACTACATTTGTAAAAATCTGTGTTCACAAACCATAACGGTATAACTCGAGTTAGGACAAAACTGAGTTATTAGTAGCCTTTATATGTATAAAGCCAATGACAGGAGTGCAGATCTTCGGAAGTTCTAACTCTCAATTAGAACCTTAGATAAATACTTAACGTAACTGGCATAGTGTGATATCATTCTTCCAAAATGAAACATTTTATTTGAAATAAATCAGTTGAAATTAAGTGTTTCAATGGCAGTTTTATTAATATTAGTATTTGTTAATTTCGTGTAATAAAGAGAACAGCAAAAGGCACCACCTATCAGCAGTATGGCAGTGGTTACGTTGTACCCGCTTTAAGTCAGGTATAAATATTTTTTTTTTGTGTTGGCAAACAATTGAAATTTGTAAATTTTTACCCCAGAAAAGGGCAGTAATTCTTTTGGAAGACAATGGCGGAACAAACAATTGTAACCACCGAGAACCCAAAAACAAAGCATAGACGACGATGGCTTTGCTGATATGCCAATGACTCACTAATCCTTCTCAGTCTCGCGGCTGGAGAGTGATGTAGTGGGTTGAGCGTGCACACTTTCGATTAGGATGGTGGTGATAGTATTGCAATAGGATGCCTAAGGTGCGCATTTCTTCATGTTCTTGTGATGGGTTGATCCGTCGTTCACACGGTGTACACGAGCTTCGTGCTCGTAATCCTGCAACGGTGACCGAAAGTGATAATTTCACGTTACTGTAAACCGAACGACAGCGGTTTAACGCGTTTATCCCTTTTGCCACTCCTCCAGTGTGTGAATACCCTGTCATCGACTTATTGACAGCTGCATATGGTGCTTTTAAGAGCCATATCAGGCGAAGGCCCATTGACCACTGGGCAGCGTGTACGCATTGTCAACAGAAGGGTAACGCCACGGGGCATTCGCATGTCTCAGCGTTACACACGGCCATCGGTTAATATCGTTAGCAGTATTTCCGCCGCTGGTCATTGTCCGCAAATGTGATTAACTTTAAAATTTTCAATTTGTTTGGTCAATCAGTCATTGCCCACAAGGTTGGCCATTATTACACACAGCTACAGTTTTGGCTTGTCATAATTTACATGTCTGTCGGACGGATCAAACATAGTGTGACGGTTAATTATACAGTTTGTTACACGGACAATAAGGTTGTCATTGTTTGAAATAGGAACTGTTAATGCTGCTATTGTTACGAAGCTGTAATTGGGAGGAATGGTAGTGACTGGAAGGCACACCTGGCTGGCCGAACTCTGAACCACTATCAATGGAGATTGATGCCGACGGTAAGGCAAACATTCAACAAACACCAGAACGACGAAAGGATATTTTCAAGATGTTAATTAAAATATGACAGATCACAGTATTCTATTTTATTTTATTTATTCATATACAAGTTCATATGTTATAGTTACTTAACGCTTGACCTGAACCAGTGCTTACGGTCAACAGTGTCCAAATCAGTTGTGATAGTATTATCATTTAGTTATTTTGTATTAGCCAACGTTTGTAGCAGCTGTCACTAAAATATCACGCTGAACATATTTTTAAGCCTTAGATACTTGACTATGTTTTGCTTTCGCTTGTGCCACTTCAAACGCTCGTGTGTGTAAGGGATGCATCTCTCAGTGTTTATTGTTATGTTTTCGAGTATTTACTGGGAAACAAACGATTTTTTTGTTTGTTATTTTATCAACAAAATTTATCATAATTTGTTACAAAAAGGATTCTCATTAAATATTCAAATAAGCTGATGTGTTTTGATAAATTAGTGTAGTGAAAACCCAGGTAGTGACGGTTGCGTAAGAAGCAACTGTATATAGGTACATAGTTTACTTCTTAAATAATATAAATATTAAAATATGCTTTCCAATTGGAAAATTATAATTAACAGATGCTGTTGCAGCTAATTTTACATTACTCACCCGTGTCGTTTACACCCTTTCACATTTTATCGCATTGCTAACACTTCCATTTCTAAGGGGTGGATAGTATGGTTCACAACAAAAAAGATTGCATTCTATAAGTTCGTTTATAACAAAATCTGAACTGAAAATATAAAGCACATCTTTTAATTAGTGTTGGACTTTCTAGTTCCTTTTGATGAACGGAACTGAAAGGAACGATTTCGTTTCTTCTGTTCCTTTCGTTCCATTTGGTATTTTCGATCACTTATTCCTTTTCATCACTTCGTTCACCTGTTCAATATGTTTGCATTGTTTTTAGTTTCGGTTTATTAAGTGAACGATTTGCAAACATATAGTATTTTCATATTGTTTAAATGGTGTGTTTAAAAAAATAGTAATCAAAGGATTTTTTTATAGGATTTATAAACAAATTTTCATAAGAAAATACAAAAACAATTTGTCTGCTGTATTTGTTGTGGTTATGCCACCACTTTAGAATTGTTACATATGAACGTAAGACCAAGTGAACGAATGACCGAAAATGCCAAATGAACGAAAATAGCAAAAGGAACGAAAACACCACAAGGAACTAAAAAGTAAAATTAACGAAATGAGCGGAATATGTGGAATTAGTTCCAAACGTTTACTACAGGGAATCGTTCATTGGAACTAGTTCGTTCCAGAACTATACAAGTCTACTTTTAATAACGCCAGCAACAAGGATTACTTATGAAAATACCGTGGCCCAGATGAATTTTATTTTTACATTTCAAGTGGTTATAAATTATAATAAATGATTTGTTTCTATTTTCAATATTTTCCTGTCAACGCAGCCGGCCGTAGCATGATCGTTAGAACACGCGACCAACATGCGAAAGATCCAAGGTTCACTTCCTGTCTCAGTCATCTACATTTCTTTCAACGATGGCCCTACATGTTGGCGATATCAACTTCGCAATAAAAGTCAACCAAAAGCTTCTCAAACAGCTGACGTTCGTAATCGTGCCTATAAACAAGTAGATGCAGTAATGTGAGTTTAAAAATAGAAAGCGTGTTCTCAATAACGCGAGAAGCTATCCCAAAAGAAAGGGTTAGCACTTTATAATGGATAACCGGCACAACAAATATATATACGAATCAACCTCAATCACTTCTTTTTTCAATAGTTCTAAACGTGTATAGAACACAATGGCAACATCCTGAACATTTCAGCACTGTCCCTAATTTAATTAGTCAAATGTCATAAATATGTCATCAGTTTTCAAATGGCTATACTCGTACTCGAGCGAGATAATATCAAACAGCGTCGGTTGCAAAAAAGACTCGATAAGAGTCTAGTGCGCATCCCCTAACGGACGGTCAAAATGAGAAACAATGGAAAATGCGTATTCAGGTAAATTTTACTCATATGCTGCACTTTTCTAAGTAGTGCAATATTTTATGACCCAATGCTTTCTCAAGCGTGACAACCACAGAAGAGAATAATTGCAATGGAAGCAGATTTTAGCTCAGAGTTTAAAATATTGGAATTCTACCCCAAGAGTTATTTAGCAGTGGTGTTTAACATTTTCTTGGTATTATTAAACGATTAAATTTAGCAACGGACTTGTAAGTACATAGTTGTTGTACATCATTGTACTCATCGATGTGATTGAAATGTAATATAACATTGCTTTTACAAGCACACAAAAAAGGCAAGTAACGAATAAAGCATCATATTATTCTAAATTTTTATTAATATTTTATCTAGTCCTTTAAGCAAGTTTTGTTTGGTACACGAGGCTATCGTGTAAATGGAATCAATGTGCGTAAATTTAATGAACAAAGGAAACTCTCTCATACCTTACTCATAGCATGAATTACAATTTTTTATGTCAAAACAAAACACCATTTGTTTATTATACTTCCAAACCAGGGAACGTAATCATTATAAGTTTTAAGGATTTTTCCAATGGTAATGCTTAATTTTAAGTAGTAATCAACCATGTCGTTGCATATTCTCATAGAGATGGGGATTTTGCCCATTTTACGAATATATACCAGTTAAATACATTTTTGAGTATTTAAAAATGGGACCAGCCGTGGCATAGTGGTTAGAACAAGCGACTACCATGCGGGAGATCCGTGGTTCGTTTCCCGGCTCCAGTCATGTAAATTTTTCTTTCATTGCCGGCCCCCTCGATGTTGTCGACAGCAACTTCTCAAACAGTGAAGTTCACATTCGTCGATAAACAAGTAGGTGCCATTTTCTGTGAATTTAAAATAGAAATCGTGTTAATTCACAACAGCGTGAGAAGCATCCCATAGGGCATTTTTACAAGTACATTACTTAGAAATGGTCAAGGCGACGAACTGCTAAATTGTTTAAACTTAATCTTTGCGGAACATTAATTAGACGTCAAGCAAAGCACACTTGCTTTTAATACGTCACCTTATACTCGATGTCAATAACATTTCCCCTTTTTTTACAAATGTTTTGCCACAATTAACATTTTTTGATTTTAAGACTGTTCGAATTGTCCTAACCGTCAAATTTGTAGTTTCGTATGCAATATTGTTGTCATTAAACTAATTACCCGTTTTGTGTCGAGTAAAACATCATTCACCTCTGATCAGCAGCTGTCTTTTTATGGCAAAGAAAAAAACACAAATGTATTCTATTCATTGTTTTCGGTCGTAAACTGTTCTACATCAAATACTTGTCGAGGAATATTTTGTCAAAAAATGCATAAAAACGCAGTAAATCCTTAGAAAGGGGCGTACATGTCATTAGATACTAGTAACTACAAAAAACAATAACAAATCCACAAAAAAAACCATACGATATTAATGGATTAAAGGAAACAAAACAGACACAAAAACGCACACACAGCTACACAATCATTTAAAATGGAAAATATTCCTTGTGTTTTTGGGGTAGCATTTGCGTTACCCACAAGGACAATAAAAAAAATCCGAGTATGTACCACATTTGCATAAAATTATGAAATTTGCGTAAATTTTAATAAATCATTTTATATGTAATCCTATGTTTTTTTATCTATTCACAATTTGATTTTCCAAAATTTCTATCTTAAGCGTGGCCTAACGGATGTTTAATTGGCTCCAAATGTTCATACCTCTAACAAAATTCATATGAAATATGGCGCATTCTATATCCACAACTCTAAAACTCTCTACGAGGTTTGAAATGTTGTTTTTTCTAACATTGCTTTTGAACATCTTCGGTGTAAAGAGTTAAGGTTATTCATAAAATATTAAAAGTGGTTTATAAACCGTTTTAAGCTTATTTTGATAAAACAGTATTCATAAACGATTCTTATATTCAAAAAGTTAAAGTATGTACGAATATCCCTATGTCAAGCATGCTATAAGTTGAGGTTTGTTGTAGGTTTATTGGTTTCGTGTAGAAAAAAATGTTAATGTCATCGGTATCAGATTATTCTTTCAACATGAAGAAAATAAACACAATTTTGTAATGCTGTCTTTACATTTAATGGATCAAATCGCTAAATTGATCTTCCTAGTTAATTCCTCCAGATCCCTTTTCTCGAAATTCGGCAGGGTAGGCCAAATATAATTAGATTTTATTCCAGAACAAGTCATCCGCCATTCGTTTTATTTCGGTATATATTTGCTTAAACCGACGGGTTCGAGCTTTGAGACATGTGCGCGGCTTGTCAGGCAATGCGATTATATTGTAATCCAGTTCACTGATCTAGTTCTACACTAGACACTGATCCATAACACCTCAAATTGATTTATGTTGATGAAATAAATAAACAACGGTCACATATGTTGAGGTTACGACAAAGGGTTTAAGGGAGTGGATAGAGGGGCAACAGCAGCGCGTGCTATTGTCATTGTTTGTAAATCATTTACATAAAATGCCATTAAATCACGTGACAGTGGACGTTCACAGCATGGGCCGCACCAGAAGAGTTGTCCGGTTTTAGGTAAATTTAATATCCATATGCATCAGTGTCGTGTGTCGCTGGAAATGATTTACTACTTCTCTTGATTGAAAAAGAACGACTGGTCAAATGGATGGGGTGTTGGTTGAGTTTTATTAAACGATTGCAAGTTTGCTCGGCGTTAAACAAAGATATGCTTAATGAATATGATGGGCTTTCATATATCGTGTGACCTATGCGTCGCATAATACGTTTGCTGTTCAGAAATTAGACGCAGCAGGGCGTTCTTATGAAGAAACTTGGAAAATTGTTTAAATTATGTTTACTCTAATGTTCAAAACTTCAAATAAAGTTTAAAACTTCAAATAAAATGACTGCAAATAGAAAAATTGCGGCTTAAAACTTTTTGGTGGTTTATATATTTTTGTATTATTTTTGTCATTATAGCCTAGGAATTAATTAAAACTTGTTTTTAAAAGCTGCTGTGATGAAGAAATCGAAAAATCTTTGGAATTTATTACTTATAATTTATGTCCAAGTTCTTAATTCGGTTGGTTTTATGTAGTATTTTTAGTACATATACCTACAAATAAGACTCGCAACATATTATGTAAATTTGCTTTCACATTAACAGATCGTTACAAGTTATGCATAGTTGCAATGCACCCTTGTAAAATAACTTCCAAATGGGTGGTACAGCAAAGTGTTTGTTAGGTATTGGACAAGAGACACAATCTCATCATCAGCATACAAAACCTAGTGTATTCAACGTGTATCAAACGTGAAAATCACCACAAATATTCTAATAGTGCGTTAATCCATTAACCTCGTCAAACGGTGTCGACACAGATATTCATATGATAGAAATCGCACTTGCAATGTTGCCGTTTGAAAGAAAAATTAACGCAACATTGATGCTTGTTTATTAATATTTGCCTAACGCATACTGCATCAAACTCATATGAATATGTGGACACCACATTGACGACAAAAGCTTTAATCAGAGTTCTAAACTAATGCCAGATTGCCGAATTAATAGCAATAAAATGCCGTTAGCGAAGGTCGTGCTTTTCACGTGTGATACCGATTTCTGCTTTGTTTGAACACGTCGAAACTAATTAGCTTTTTTCCCAAAGCATGTAGAAACGGCACGCATTGCTAGATCTACGATGATCATTTGCACGGCATTTAATAAACAGGCCTTGTTGTTGGCATTACACTAAGACACTATGATGAAAAAAAAAACAAATGTTTGACTCTGAAAAACAAAAGTGTTAAAACTGCCGGTCTCACTCACTAAAAATATGCGAAAAGCTAAAATGATTGGCCTGCCAATAATAAAGTTTTTCGGTTTTTCGTACCTGTACGTAGTTAGAAGCCAGAGACTTGGTTACAAAAACATCAAAATTATAATCGGAAACCGTTGCTTGATGGTCACCATAAAATATAAATGACCCACATACAAATGCAAAACAGCTACCCATGCGCTACTAAGGGGGCCTGACTTATTGTAAACTAATACCCGCGTTTCTTCAATGTTTTCCATTTCGTTCTGCGCTATATGAAGTGTTAGACTCTGTATCATTGTGAGACTATGTTAGTGTTCGAGATTTCCGGAATTGTGAATTGCGAATGAGACAGAATCGACTTCCTTCCCACGATGTAAGCGAAGAACTGTCATATGTGTTCGATGACTACTTGCATTCATTTGAGGAGCAAAGCATTCGAAAACAAATTTCAACTAAAACAACGCCATCGATCATTTGTGACACTTCGAATGTTTTGCTTACATATACATAACTATCTGATTGTGCTGCATTATTTACCAACAGTACAAACTGGAAATTAAAAAATTCTTGCATCAAGTTAGCAATGTCAAAACACACCTGTACCAGAACTATGTTCCGAGTTAGTGAAAAATATATACTAAAAACTTAAATAGTATTCTGAATAGATTATCTACCACAAAAACATACATATATAAAAATGAACATACTGGATAAAAAGCGGCATTGCAAAATTAATCTAATTAGATATTTGTGGGACTACCAAGCGGTGATTGATAAATTCATTCAATTGAATACAAATCAATAGTTGTCTTATGTTATTAAATCGCGATTTAATCAGCAAATGCGCTTACATGACAATACCAGCTGTCATCGTCAATTGCAAACCATTCAGATTGAGTTCCACCACTCCCCTCTTTGCTTGTGTGAAGTGACAATCGAACCGCGAAAAACAATCCAGCAATTCTTATCAAATGTTCATAGGTTTGGGTACAAATCCCGAGAAATTGCACGAAATAATTTTGTCATTAATTTGTATACAAATATATTAAGAGGATTTGTGTTTAATTGCTTGGGATAGGGATGTTGGGATCTGCTACTGACGCCTGCCGAAACCACTGCAAATCAAATGTCAGCACATTGTCCTGTCCCAAAAACAATATTATCGATTTGCACCGTTTATGAAACACCCCTAAAATAGTGGCGTGCTTACGAACGAGCAGCGAGTACCTGTACCTCTTTGCTGTTTACAACTTCCTCTTCTATCGTCGTGCATTTTAACAAGGATTTTGTAATTTAAGCAGTGTTTAAAAAAACTACTTCAATTATAGCTATTATAACGAAATTTTACGTCATAGTCTAGTTGAAAACAATTATCCTGCTGCTTCTGCTGTAGACATAAATTAAAGTTGTATTGGGAGCCTAAATAAAAACGAGTATTTGTTTCAAGTGCAAATAATGTTTAAAAACTCGGAAAAAAAAACAAGAAATTAACTTTGGTTTGCGACGGTGGATCTACAGCTATACTAGTATCTGTTCCGAATTTAAGGTAATTGTCAAATTTATTTGTTATACTTAACTTGACCAATAACAGTGCGAAACTAGAGCTATCAAAAGATCTAAAGTGGGCAGAGTCTCAGTAGATATGTGCAATAGTAATCAAACTTACCAATTGATAACAGAGCTCATGACTGTAGAATCATTAGTATGTATAGAACTAAGGTAGTGAGTGGCCTTCACAAAGGCAAATGCAAAAAAGGCTTGACTCTCTTTAAAATTTTTAAAACGTTAAACTACCTAAATATGACAAAGACCGCAGCGGAAAAATATGCAATTTTCAATGGGACCGTCCAGAAGGTAATAAGTGCAAGTGCAGCTTATCAAATTTTAGTAAAATGTTTTAGTAAACTCGAAAATATGTTGTTAAAAAAAGGAAATGAAAATTTTATCGCTGGCCATTTCCATGTGGATCATGACATTATGTTTAATACAGGCAATAGCCTATATGTAGATATTAAATTAAAACATTACGTGCGGTGGTGTCATGGGCATGTTTTTCATTTAATTCGACAAATCTTAAAACTTAACAATGAATGAAAAATTGGCCATTTTTTTTTAATTACCCGAGAGCATGCTTGCGTCAGCAAATGCAGGCGAAAAGTACGGCATTGGCTACGGTTTGACTTTGCGTTTTATTGTGGTTCGTATCGTCCTTTTAGCGGAACGAGTTGCATTGTTGTTGGCGGCATTTAATGAATTCGGTAGGAGAGTCGTCTCGCGGTTTCGCACAGTTGTAGTGCGGTCTTTGTACACACACATCAGCTCATCGAAACCATCGGGGCAATCAATCCTCTGCAAGAGATAACAAGATTAACAATTAAATTTCGCTTCCAACAGTTTCCTGAAATCCAAATTCGCAATCTGGATCGTTATTCCCTCCTCACCTTATCGCAAAGTTGATCAACGGTAATGCATTTGCCGCTGACGCAGCGCAATTGGTGTGCCGCACATGTATCAGTTGCCAGATTTTCCTTGGGGAGTTCTGTACTAACAGCCACCAGTATGGATGCTGCCGGTTGAAGAGGTGTCGTACTGGCGGCCGACCGATTTTGTAGCGAAGACGAAAATTTAAAGTTGTTTTCCGAATCGCTGGTCATCATGATTTCTTTACTATCGCGAAAGTTAACTAGAAATGTGTGGAAACGTTATCCGCAAAATATGATTGAGGGCGTAAAATTATGCCTACCAAAACCTAACGTCCCGTCTGCCGGGACGGCGTTTGTCACTTCCTCTTTCGATAGTCCACCGGTGCGGTTGGAGATACCTACACCTGACGAGTTGTGGTCATCTGTTGCGGTGGTTATGTAGGTGAGGTGACTGGCATTCGTTTGGTTGGGGGAAAGGATACTGGCGTACGAAAACACCCTAGGAAATGCATTAAAGTCCTCTTCGCCAAAACGTAGAGCGCCTTCATTAGTGGAATCACTGTCATATTCGCTGCAATCCTCCTCGTCGGAGCCATCGAAACAGTCGTACTTCATATCGCACCGGGCGCTCTCTGGCACACATTTTTCATTGGATCTGCACCGAAATTCATCCGGTTGTTCGCATATTAAGCAGTTGTCTTCGTCCTCTCCCGCATGACAGTCTTTTATGTTATCACATTGCCATTGATTAGGGATGCAAGAGCGATCATAGCACTCGAACTCGTTGTCGTAGCAGTAACCCTTCCTCCGCGTCGGATCTTCGCAACGATGGGGATCGTTGCTGTCGGGGTACATGTTGCAATCAAATGTTGCAGTAAGCGTGTCCGAATCCGCAATAAATTCGGAGCACGCTTCGAATATAGCTGGCCCAATTAGTAGAATATTGAGTTCAAAAATCATTGTAATTAAATGTTTTTATGAAAGTTGTGTAATATGTGGTCATCGTCGCCAACACCACCAAACAAATTCACCGTTCTCACCTTTACATATCCTTCTGCATGGTGGAAGGATTCCAATATGAGATGGTCTGCATTCCGGCTCCAAAACGGCACAAATAAACTCGACTGCGCGGACGGAACAGTTTGAGTTTATCAGGGCTTGGTAATCGCTGACGTCATTCGCCGTAGGCGGTGTCGATGCATTGTAAGTCAAGTCGTAGTCCAGGACGCCTTGACACATGGACAGAGCAGTAGAATAGCAACGGTTGTCTGCTGCTGTCGACTTGATATTGAATATCATGGGAGCGGTTGATGTTTTAGGTGTCACTGGTGGTATTGTGGGCGAAACTTTGGCGAAGGTGTCTACCGAAGATGTAGTGGTGGATGGTTCATAGGCAGGGAAGAACTGAAACGTTCAAAAAGGAAGTGTACTAAAGGAACTGTACTGATAATGGGTGGCTGTACTTACGCGATTCATAAGCCTTAATAGACGTTCGTCGTCTTCAACATGCTTGTCGATAACATTATGCTGGCCCGAAGTGAATTTTAGAGCGTTGTTGGCCACCAAAGCAGCCGCACCTGCCAATGATGTTGTGGTCTCCACCAAGTTTACATGAGGTTCCATTATGTCATTCTTGCGTTGTTTGTCCCATCCTTCAACGCCTTTCGATAGAATGTACTCGACAGTGGTAAGTTTCTGCTCTTTAGGCCTTTGGCGTGATCGGGAACTCAGAGATCTCAACATGGTCATCTCTCGTGGCACGGGGCTTATTAACATCGTAGATGGCGACGCGGTGGTTAACTCGCCTGTGTCTGCACTAGCGACATCGCTGCTTCCATTCGCATCGTCGCCATCGTAATGCTTCTTGTGTTGCAAATATCTCTCCCTAGCTAAGCTGATGTCATGCAGCCATATGCTGTATGTAATAAGGCCGAAGAATACTAAAACACTCACCGCAAATATCAGAGGCCATCGCAGGTATTTCCACTTGCAAACACGTTTAACGTAATCGAATACCACCAGTGGGGACTTGGATGCTGTTTCTGGCGCATCTAAGTAGTAATTGCCTGTTAGCGGATATTTGTACCGCCGCACCTGTAATTCCGCCAAATTTTCTGAGCCCCTGAACATGCCTCCAATGTGATATTTTCGGAGCTGCGCCTGATCTTCATCCATGTGGAATTGTGGATTCGGTCGTGAATCCCATCTAGAGCTGCGCAAAGTCGAAGCTCGTGAGTAGTTCGTTGTATGATGCCGAGCGTCTTCTTCATCTATTGTCTGGACACAAACAGCCAAGCCGTGAGGATATTTCGTGGCTTGTCTCCGCAGTCCCTGTGGTCGTCCACTAAGATATATCTCCGCATGCTGCTCGTCATGCGTATCCATGTAGTGGTTTTCGCTGAACGCTTTGTCTGCACTTGCCGTCAGTGCATTCTCATCGTTTGTGTCGCCACAGTGTACTTTGGCAGATCCGCAGTCCATTCGTGGTGGTCACACGCTGCGATCTGCAAGAATATCGCACACCTTTTTACTCAAATGTCAATCGATGCTCCAAGTTGTTTTGTCTGTTTTTCCTAAAGGCGCTTGTGTGAACTAAAGATTTCGTTGGCTGTGAGAACTCGACTGAATCGATTACATAAGCGTCGCTTGACGCTGTTATTTAGCATCTGCTTGCCATCGCTCGTATCATGGATACCAGATTCTCTTGCATGCCGTTGTTAAGATTTCGGCTTTCGCTTTGACTGGATTCGTTGTAATTGCTTTGCCGTCCGTTGGTATTGTCTTGCTATTAGATCTGCTGGTATTTCTGAGCTTAATGTCAACTTCACAAGCTCAACTAGCTTTTTTTGGAATTTTCTGTTGTAATCCTCAATTTGTCTGTACCTCGGCAGCCACAAGCAACTGTGAGCTCTTTGGCAATTCTTGTAGACGATAGCTAGGCGTAAGTAGCTGCATGAATAGTTGAAGATTTATATTAGGCTGCAAATAGAACCGCACGTAGCAACATTACTTAGGAAAAAAGCAAACGAAATTCAAAGGTGGTGCCGACTGTATGGAATTTGTTCTTTATCGGATAGAAAACTTTGAAAGTGGACACCAAATAATAATCTTAAACAAGTGTATGGCGCATGATAGTCCTTTTGCCGAAACAAACGGTTAAATTTAAGAATTTCAAAACGTAAACTCCTCTTTATTCAATATGCAATACTATCATTGAATTGTTATACATAACTGATAAAGTTTTGCAGTTTCAATTAACCAAATTTGGCCGAACAGCCTTAATTATTTGCGTGAATATTTAAAAAGTGTTTGCACTGCAGAATCTTTTATCGATGATATGAGGAAAAGTATTCATCATTGTGGGGTATGACTTAATTCTGAATATTTTAATGTTATTATCCTACGAACTGGTCAAAGACATCAACATTTGATAAGGACAGTGAAAAAAAGACTTTAACATTTGAACTGTAAAATACATTTTTGTATTAAGTGCACCATGACAGTGGATATAAGGGCTAAATGTATTGAGGCATTATCTGCAAATGTTAAGACTTGGATTATTCGACGGATTTGTCTGTTGGGAGTTTTGTTTACAACCGTTCACACACAACATTTTCTCTGAGATTGGATACATCCGTCGTCAGATCCGTGTGTCTGAACGCAAGGCACTATTTTATGTTCGATAATTAAATTTACGATTCACTTTTAAGTCTTCAAATAATCAAAATTTGTCAGTGCCCCACAGCAGACCCGCTGGTTAAGCTTTGTTCAAAATTGGGAGAATGTTGTGTCTGTTATATCCATTCAGACAAATTTGCAAACTTTCAAATAATGTACCTATGTACCTAAATAGTAGTAGTTGTATAATAATAGTACATAGTTACATTGGTTTACTATTTGTGTTTTTTTAAGAATATCAAACATTCCGTTTAACTCAGCTCTTTTCCAAACATTTCGTATCGATCATTACTAACACTGCATTTGTGCGTTCCTGAAATCACAAGAACTGCATTTCATAAATACAATTTACGATATGTCAATCTTTTGCTTATACATTGGATTGTTTTTTTTCGCTTTATGTTGTGCACTAGTTACTACAAGATTTGTGTGTTGATTTTCGCTGGCTGCATAATATTGTTGTCTCAGTTTTACTAACCCGTAAACGAATAGGACATTCATCATTAATTTAGTAACTCAAATGAACTAAAACAAAGTTTCCTACACATGACCGTTCTTGCTTTGAACATTTGTATTGTTTAGTGGTACAAAGATCACATCGGTTTACTATTGGCATTAAAGCGCTGCTATTGCATCGCCTGGTAGCGGAATTAAGAATTTTTAAGCAACTATTGTGGTTGTGGTTGTAAACAACGCGATGGCAGCTCTCGATCGATTTGTATTCGTAATGCGCGTTTGATAATCAATTTACTTATGCATATATGTATGTAACACATACACAGGTACAAACAAGTAACTGACAGTGCTCCTTGGCGGGCTCTCGGTTTACGTTCACTCGAGCGAAGATGTGGACCGTTATTAAAGCTGGTAAAATCGCAACTAAACCTATACAAGACGGCGACCAAGTTGAAAGCACGGTTCACAACTTGCCACTTGAGCAGAGAATCGTGCGCTCGCTATGTATGCATGTTTGCGGCTCAGTGGCATTATATTAGAGCTGTTAACGAAACTGCCTCAGAGGAATAGTCAGCCAGCTTAAAGTTCAGCGCCACTCGACTCCGTCGCTGGCTTAGCGTATGACTACTAACTTACTGACTGATTTGATGGACTGAATGACTAGTTTCGGCTACGAGGTCTGTTTGATAATTGTGGTTTTAATCCAGTTAATTAGTGTTCAGTGACATATTGTTGCCATCTTACTGGGCCGCCTCATTTTATTTAAATATTAGAAATTAATTTACCTTACATACATATATCGTGCGTTGCTATGACAATTTTTTCGAACGTCACCGTTGTACACTTTCAAAGCGAAATAAGGTCATAATAAAACATATTGCATCTTTTACATTATCGTTTAGGTCCTTAATAGTACTATCATTCGTGGTTTAGTCTTTTTCAGGCGAAATATTGATTACAAAATAAGGACAAAAAAGGAACGAATGCAACAAAAACAGAAATAATTTTTGAGGACATCTTTAAAACATGAGATTCAGCGTAATCAGACACAATATTTTAAAGATAAAAATTTTAAAATCTTAAAAAATAACAGTTTTTGATCACGGTGGACCCATACGTTGCATCATCTAGTTGTCATTAGAACAACTTAGACATTTCATACAGCGCTCGGACCCACTATTATGGGGAATAGTCGCGTGTTCTAATCACATTCGGTTGCAAATTATTACTCTTTTATTAAATGTCGATAAAAAAAAACACCGGTACCCGTGTGAATGTATATATCAAATGTTGCTGTCTACGCTTATGATTTTAAGAAAAAATAATTCAAAAAATACAGTTATTAAGTGTTTGAAAGTAAAAAGCGTGCTCTATTCAATACCATTTATATGTTTTATATAAGTGTAAGAGCTTTGTTCATTCAACTATTATCCACAGTAAATGGAGTTTAGCAAACTAAGAAGTATTTTTAACTAATTCTTCCAATAACCAAAAACTCATGATGAGAGAAATACGAAAAATTTGAATATTAAGCTACATCTTTCTGAAAGTTATACCAAACCAGAAATATAGAAAAAAAAAACAAAATTTGTACGTAAATGATCGTATAAATGTTGAGAGAAAAAAAATTTTGCAAAGTTTTCTTCAAAACAACTGCAAGATGATGTAATCTGGATGTAATCAACCTGGTCCAATATGCCTCGTATATTTGTCTACCACTAGCACTCTCGCTTTCATTTGTCTGGCGGTGAGTCGAGTTGAGTCCATACATAACTTGGCAACGGGCTCTCTGTTTTTAACTGGCAGTCGTGCTTCCAAGCGACCTGATACGTCTCTCCCGCTTCAAATCCAACTAAAAACGAAAACAAATTGCTGCTTCATTACTTTGCCTGCTCTGCAGAGTTGTACAAGCCCATGTGCGTGTAAGTGTTTGTGTTCTTTTGGTTTAGCGTTTAATGGGTTTTCACATGATGGTCGCGCTCAAGGATGCCAGATTACGGGATTGGTTCAAGATTTTGGGAAAATTATATTGAAATTAGTTTTGTATTCGAGGTGGGAGATTTTTTATGGATGTTATTAATTAACTGGCTATTTTTCGGTAAGGTAATGTTATCATCGACGGAAATTTCAAAACTAATATGTATGTAAGTACCCAGCAAACCAAATGTCCGGAAATCGTTAAGATTCGATTTCCGATTTGTGCCGAAAAACGCATGGGAGGGTTGAATTATCGAAGTCTTATCGAATTCTGAAGTAAAATACTTGGGAAATTCTGAATATTTTACCGACAAATCGTGTAGATATCTGACAGAAATCTGTAATAAAATTATAAAAAAGTCTAATAAATGTTAACAATAAATTGAATTTATTTGCAAAACATTTAAATGTTTATAATGTACTGAGTTTTTAATTACATTTTCGAAAAGCTTGTCCCGACATTCTATTCTTTGTTTCACTGTTTTTTTTTTAAATCGATTGTTTTACCACTTTCACTTTTCTATTTTGAACTAACACACGTGTTTATAACTTCAATTCACTGTTGATACTGTTTAAAACAAAGGACACCAAAAAATAATAAACAAATAAATCAAATTACTGTACTTGTGTCACAACGCACATGCAGAGACAAAATTCCTTCAGACTGTTGGTAAAGCAAAATAAACAATAAACAAGAATTCGAAACGAAATCTACACGATATGTCGGAAAACATCAGCCAAAGAAGAATTAACAAATAAAACACATAAACTGTACTTGTGTTTTCAGAAATCAAAAAGCAATAACAAAATTCTCTCAGACTTTCGTTAAGAAATCTTACCGATTTCGTGCAGACATTTCTGCACACAAAAAATTAAAATATCCCCCAGACATTTAGCTCCCAAAGAAATCTTAAAGAAACTTCTGCACAAGCAAAATGAACAATTCCCAGACATGTCGATAAGAATTCGAAACAATGTCGGTAAGAATTTTCTAAAGAGATCAGACAATGTGCAGATTTGTCGGATAATTTGGTTAGCTGGATAGTGCAATTTGGGCCAAAAAAATTATGGAAAGTGAGCTTAATATAATATAAATTTATATTGAGAAAGGAAAAGTCTAAAAACTTTCGCAGTACCTATAAATAAGAATGGTAAAGTATAAACTTAACGTAAAATCACAACTTTCAAGATATATAACCACCAATTTCAATAATCTAAGATTTCTTCAAAAATGTTAAGGACACATCTCATACATACATACATTTGTACTAATATGTTATAGGTATTTTAAACGAAATGCTGTTAAAAAGCATACAAATTATTCGTATTAAAATAGACGAATTGCATTTTCATCAGTGCTTAAAATTACTACTATTTTTCAATTTCATTATTTTCGGCTGTGCTGTGGCTTCGAATATTGGATAGTGCGATAATACATATATAAAATGTTAAAGTACAAAAGCCGCAACTGTGCTGTAAAGTTCTCCTTAACACGAAACGAAATCAACAGTAGTAACCAACAAACCACAGCTCTGCTGTTGCTGTAATTGGAAGAACTGTGTAGCACGAAGCAAAAGAGTACCAATAACATAAAATTTCGTTGCTGTTGATGCGGTAGCTTTGTTTCCATATGGGTATTTCCAGCGGAAAAAAATTTTTAAAAATAATAATACATTTTGTAATCAACAAATTTTATATCGTTGGAAAGTCTCTTCTTTCCAAATCCGCTGAGAAACTTTAAATCGGTTTATATTTATCCGGGTTATTCACTTATAAGTGCGTAAAAGTACTTAAAATTGTGAAATTTGAAAAACAGATTCTTGTAGTGTTCAGCAGCACCTACCATGTACATATTTGCATGAGAAACCTTGCCCTATTTATCACCTACATATAAAATAGCAACTTGAGTAAGTAAGTAAAAATGTAATTCTTTGTTAAAAAATATTTAATTTTATAGATAAACACCAATATTTTAACATTTTTGAATTATACTATGTATATTTATTTTATGGGTTCTGCTCAATCAGAAATATGTATATCTGGCAGCACTGTCCGTCACTTGCAGTGGTGTTCGAGTGTCCGCATAAGCATCACAGTGTCGATTCCTCGTATAGTTATCGCTGCTATAGCTGTGGTATCAAATGGGTTTTATGAGGTTCATTTCAACTTCAATGTGGTACAAGTATGTGCGCTCCACAGTGCTTCTTTTTGAGACACAATAAATGTATGCCAAATGACATTTAATAAATGATATCTGATCGAAAATTAATTCTGATTTCGAAAATGATATTTTTCATTGAGGACATAAAGTTGTACATCTGACCGTTAAAAGTCAAAAAGTTAGCACTGTCGACTCCTTGCAAACCCACATATAATCGTTGCAAACGATATTGACAGCCTAATTTTTATGTTGGATAATACCATCCTGTTTGTTTGCCATTTCGTTTGTAACGATTTGATATACTCTTCCGGACCGCCAAAAAGTAAATATTCTCTTATATTACATAAATTCGAGAAAAACATCTAAAAGTATAAGCATTTATTACAATATTAAATTGCCGAATTCGCACTCTTATAATGTGTGCAGGATTGTCCTTCCTTTAAATTAAAGATAAGCTACATATATGTGTTATTATTATGATGTTGGCATCAAGTTCACATCCACATTTTGTCATTGCATTATCGTAACAAGTACTCAATACTTTTATATGTTATTTATCACAAATTTTGAAAATGTTATTGTGTGTGTTTTTCTGCCGAATGTTTTTGACTTTATATATTGTAAAATAAAACAAAACACTTTTAATGGTAAAGGCCGGTAGCGAAAACTGATTAAATTCATATCAATTTGTTCGAACGCATGCAAAACTGATGGAAACCCTTATAGAAACTAAATAGTGACAAGATAATTTTATCTTAATAGGCACGGCAACAGGGAACGCTCTCACCTATAACTTACCCATGTAGATATTATACCGCAAATTGTGTTTTTTTTTTGCAATTAATCAATACGCCTTTAAATATACATATGATATTTTTCAGATATATTTATATGTATGTACCTATGCGAATAATCTATATACGAGTACGAGGACAAGTAGATACAAATTAATGTGAGCAAAGCAATTCACTATGAGTGGCTCTCTTTCAGATATTTCATCTGCTTTAATGAGTGCCACAACTTAAAGATATGGTTATTATTTTCATTTAATGTGGGAGAGTATGAGAGCTTTTCGAGCATACGGCATTACATGACAGCATTAGTGCCTCCTACCAGCCCCCTCATGTGATCAAATTCGATTTACATATCGGTATGATCAATACGTTGTTCTACGTGAATGCTTAGTGTATCGCAATTATGATTAATTACATCGTTGTTTGCTTTTGACTTGTACTTAATTTCGAGGTGTTTCGATAAGATGAAAATCAACTTCAATGAAACCTTTGCTTCAATTCATGTGATTGCGTTTTTTCGTTTACCCTTTTCTCGTTTAACAACAGAGGCGGGGAAATATTATTAAGACCACCATTCAAAATCTGTATTTTTTCAACGTCTATGTGATGTCGGGTCTGGTATTGATTCAATACAAAATAGTCGACTCCAAAGCGGGGTGAATTACATTAAACTATTCGATGACTTAAAGTTTTTGGCGATTGAGTTTTTATACAACAACTACAAAACTACTTCAAATAGAAATAAGATTTTCTTACACAACATTATCATTAAGACCATTTAAAAAAAAAAGTGGAGTTGGTCAGTTAACGCAGTATACCGACGATATAATAAACATTGGAAGCTTTCCTGTATAGAAGTATCTTCCAGATTCATTAAGAAACTTTTAGCGAATAAAATCTATACATAGTTCATCATGCTAACTATAGTACAATTTCCTACCTTAAGATAATGAACTCGGAAAAAACAACTTATAAACAGAGATCAAATCAACACCGTCAGAAAGCAGCTATCGTTAGTGCCACTTCCTGATTTGATTGCTTAAAAACGTCTGAGAAGAATTGGTCGAACCTGTGCCTGAAGTTGTTTGATTTCCCCCTATAAACGTATATTTTCGTCCCATTGGCGCTCGTTAACTATCTAAACTTTTAGCAACAATATCAAGCCTATCGCTACCTAACGCTGTTAACTGAGTTCAGTAGTTATTATAAGCACCTCATCGGTAACCTTTACCTCCTTCAAAGTGTTCCTCGCGTATGCGATTATGAGAAGACGGGTTTCCCACTGTTGATATGTTTTCGAAGATATGTAAGTATTTCATAGATGTAGTTTATCTATGTACATTAGGGATATAACTTTTTAACAATTTTTTAAAATATCAAAATTGGCATAGCACATTCCAATAGAGCATAAAAAACTATAAGGGAACATATATTTATTTTTTCGCTAAGGTCAAAAAAGTTCACGCACCAACGGCGATGAAGTTTTGAATATTTTTAATTTTCTTTTTGGTTAAGAAAAATTATTAATATGTTTATTTAAAACAAAAAATAGCTTAAGTATGAATTTTCATTAATATTTAGAAACGGTAAGAGATTTTCCGCAAACCAAAACGTATCTTTAAACTTTTTTAACGAAAAAAAATAAAAATGTGTAACGAATAATCTCTCCTAATGCTAATAGTTAATTTGTGTCCTAACACTTGCAACATTTATCGCAGGTGGCAGCCTATTGCTAATTGACCAATGAGCCTAGGAGATCTAAATCCCCATTTAACAAAATAAATAAAAATACAAAAAAATAATAAATTTTTAAATAATTATTTATACACCTGTTTAGAAAAATCAATTGGTGCGTGAACTTTTTCCAGAAAAATTACAAAAGATTATGATTTTCGTGGTTACTAGGACATGGTTGGCCTCATGGTACTATGCCAAAAAATTGGTTATACCCCTAATGTACATGTACACATATACGTATTATGATGTCAAATTGAAATAGTCTCCGTTCTGTTGGCGCTGGTATGTTATTTTGCTCCAAATGTGGTCAAACTTGTTTGGCTTTGTTTCGGTAATGCCTAAAGTATTTGCTTTCGTTAATACTCAGGTAATCACTGTTAGGTGCACATACACACTTGTGAACATTAGAGTGCATCTTATTTTTGTTTCTTCAGCAGTTTTGGACACTAAATAAGCTTCTGGGTCAATATTAATTTCGCCTGGAGTGATGTACTTCCCAATGTGCACAAATGCGGACGCGGATCCGAAACTGATCAGTATCGGATCCGACAAAACGGAATCCATGGAATCGGATCCGAAACTGATCAGTTCCGGATCCGACAAAACGGAATCAGCGCAGTCGGATCCGAAACTGATCAGATCCGGATCCGACAAAACGGAATCCGCGCAGTCGGATCCGGAATCCGTGAAATTATAATTATAGTAAAAATTCTCAAACTTGGTTGAAAATGCATTCATATTATTTTTTTTTGTAGGAAGTATTATATAATTGTAATTGAATTGTATAATATAAACATATATAACATAATATTAGTTTAGTTTATTGAATTGGGGGCAAATAATACAGTGTTTACCTATTTTAATTCAAAAATATTGGTTATATTAGTAAGCACATTCTGCTGCAGCTCGCCTTCAATTCGCATAGAACTATTTGTCATAATATTAATGTTACTGTCATTAGTAAACAACCTACGTGCATCTATTGGGTAACCAAAAACCACATGTTTTCTTTAAATTTTTTTAATTGTGTCAATTTGGAACACTTTTTCATTACATGATTTCCGTTTTTGTGCGCCATGCGGATCAGTATCGGATCCGATACTGATCCGATTCTACGGACATTTTATCCGAAATTGGATTCCGGATCGGATCCGGTCCGGATCCGATTTCGTTTGAAATTGCTTTTTTAAATCGGATCCGTTTTTTATCCGCATTTGAGTCCGTTCCGGATCCGGATCGGTAATCAGTTTCGGATCCGAATAGTTGTAGGTCTCCGAAGACATGAACTATCCAAAATCTATTTTTACACATGATTTTTCATTTTCTTTTATTTGACCTTTGTCTAAAAAAATCTAACTTTAACCCACTGTATACAAAAATTGGGACGTAGTGGAGCAAAATGGAGTTTAGTGTTTTATTACTGAGGTCAAATGCTATTGTTTGATATTGGTTTAATTCACTCCCGAAAAAGTGCGTTGCACTGTTTGCTCAAAAATAGACTTTTTAACATTCCATTAACATTTCATTTTGATTTTATTTTGGAACCTTTGACTCGTAGAGGTTATTTGTCTTCGGTGACTCTTAGTGAAATTTTCCTGAGAATATTTCTATCGAAGATTCTAATCCTTGACCTCCGTCCAAAGTTGACTTTTAAACAGTTTTTCAAAATTGGGCCAAAAATGTCCCATACGGGTGGGAGCTAGAGGGTTAAAATGTTCCGAGAAAATATTCCCCTGATGGTTTTATTATATGTCTCCGAAGACATAAAATACCCCAAACGTATTTTTACAGATGATTTTTCATATTCTTTGATTCGACTTTTGACCAAAAAAATCAAACTTTAAACCACTGTAAAAAAATTTGTGACGTAGTGGAGCAAAATGGAGTTTAGGGCTTTGTTACTGAGGTCAAATGCTATCGTTTGATATTGGTTTGGTTCACCCCCGAAATAATGTGTTGCACTGTGTAATATATTTATCTATATCTGTACTAATAAAGGGTGATTAAATTTTGTGAGTCGATACAAAGCTGAAAACTAGAATGCTACGTTATCACTGAGTAATATATTCTCTAAGTACGGGTGGAGCAACGCAAGCCTGGAATGTTAGTAGACACTAAAGCCTTTAATAACACCTAAATCGATAGAATAATTGTAGAGTAGAATTTACTTTACGTAGTTTATTAGTCCCTATTCTGACAAATTCGCGGTACAATTTAATTTTTTTTTTTTAAATATTTACTTTCTTAATTGTTATGCATTAATTTCCACCACAATAAAAATATTATATCTCAACGGTTTTTAGAACTATTTTATTGAAAATACAAACTTGCAGCGTTAATTGTTTCATTAACAAGAGTATATTCGATTATCCGGATTGAGGTCTGTAATCGCATAACCGGATTAACGAACCCTATAACCGTATTAGCGTCATCCGTCAGAACTAAACGATATTTTTCTTCCCAAAATTATCAGTTAAATTAAGAAATCATTTTAACTTTGGCGATCAAGCCACCGGAAATAATGGTCACTCTAACAAATATAGAGTAATTTAGTTGTGCTTAGAATGTGGGACCAGAATTATTGTTTGTAAGTATGTACAGCATTGAGTATTGAGTTATTTATAAATATATTCGAATTTCGTTCACAGGTACTGGTAGTTGTCCTATTAAGGCTCTAACCAGTGATATTCATAACTCAAAGTTTAGGTTTGGTCACAAAAAAAAAAATCTGGAATATTAATCTGGTTCAATTATCGCCAATACAACTAAGTAAAATAGTCGAAGGGTTTGTTCTGTGCCGCCTCGTCTCGGTAGGGTCTGCTTTGGCGAACGATTCGGCATACCAAATCTATGTACATTTCACTTTCAGGTTCGTATCTGAAGTTTGTAGACTACCTAACAATAGCTAACTGATATGATCAGCGTAATCATTGCTGCTGCCAACAATGATTGATTATACACGAACCAATCATCGCAGCGAATCGTGCCGTCAATTGTTCCATCACAAATATTCATCTGCGCGAAAAAGAGGATCTACCCAGTGCACAGTGACAATTATCTATGCAGCTAAGCAAGTTTGTGGCTGTCGACCAAATTGCTTGCGTGTCTGGAAAAGTGTCAGGAATACAAACGCTAGATGCGTAGCACAATGATGTTCCTCCAGAGCTCGGCGGTTGGCATGAACTCGAAAAAATGTACATGATAAATTGTATCGTACATCTTCACATATTGTCTTCCAGCCCATAACTGTTCCACCCAACAACGGTTGTTTTTGTTTTTTTTTTTGTTTTTGATTTACGGGGCAAGTTCATTTATCTGTTTGTTTCGAAACTAGTCAAACCAAACGTGAGGGAAGGACACAAGCATTTTTCATCCTACAATACATCAACATTGTGACAGTTTACAAGAGGCTCTCAATGCGCCAGTGCGCACGGGCCACACCGTCATCACCACCACCAAGCAACGCCGACAATATCGTGTACACATGGACATGAACACGGATGTATCTTGGCGTCAAATATGAGAGCGCCGTGTTAGACGAGCGTGAAATTCAATTAAAACCTGATCACAGGGATCCGGAAAAATCACCCTTTTTTCGAACACCATTAACAACATGAATGTGCCAGGCGGCAGTTGGTGTTCCGAGTAACAGATACAAACGCTCTTATGCACCAACGTACGTACAAAGTGTGCATGTACAATAACAATGTCTGACATTTTTGACACGAGTTCATCAATTTCGCCACAATTCTCCAGTCTTCATTCATAATGCTCGTAGTGTGAGCCCTTATTTCCATGCGAAGTTGTCTCTGTGATGTATCTGGTGTGACTTTGCACAGACTTTTTATAACGTTTTCGACGCTTTGGTGATAGACGTCATGAAATTCATAAGAAGATCAATCGTTGACACACCGTACGCAGTAACCGTGGATACAAAATGGACGAACGTCCACAAAGAAGCGTGATCCACATGTTGTTTACCGTGTGCTATCAAGTTGACACTTACAAACAGTGCGCAAGCGCACATTAATATTTAAAACCATATTTGTTATTCTTTGCAAATGCTTACCCATCGTTAAATGCTTGAGAAATTTTGAAGCAACTGTATGAAAACAAACTACAGCGATTTATGTACAGTCTAATTGCTTGGAATTGTACCGTTATATATCAATTGTAAAGTCAGAAGTGTCCACTTTTTAAAACTGAGCTGTACTCAACTTATTTAATTTTGTTGATCAAGTGGTCACTTTCTCAACCAATAGCATTAAACATTTTTTATACTGCTATGAAGAATACTTAAAACTTAAATTTCCTTTACACCCCCATGAATGTGGTATGGGATGTTTCTCGCGTTGTTGTGAATTAACACGCTTTCTATTTTAAATTCACAACAAACGGCGCTTACTTATTTATCGACGAATGCGAACGTCACTGTTTTAAAAGATTTTGCTAGACATGCCGATTGTCTCGACACTTTTACTGCGAAGTTGCTGTCGACAACATCGAGGGGGCCGGCAAAAAATGTAGATGACTGAAGTTGGGAATCGAACCACGGATCTCCCGCATGGAAGTCGCGTGTTCTAACCACAATGCAACGGCCGGTTCCGCTAAAAAGTATAGATACTAAAGCTATATGGCCTTATTTCCCATTCTATTGAGCGTGCCCCTCACCGCATTAGTCTCTCGCTGCAATGTGTTCTCTAGTACACCGCTTTGTTTATCGACTTATGAACAGAAACAAAGATAACTACCACTATGTTCTACGGCCCAAAATTATGTTGGAGTGTCTCGGCGTTTTTCTGTGCCATTTCATTTTCCATTTTACCTTAATTGTTATTAATTGTATTATTTTTAAAATATGACATCAATCAACTTTGAAATAAAAAAAGAAAATTTATGAAAACTTGAAATAATGCGATGTGCAAATGAATGATAATGTGAAATCACCCCAAATAATCACTAATGCAAATTTTCGCAATATGTCCTTCCCTTATACCATTTTGCATACGGCAAACACATTTATTTACACGTCGCCGTTTCTGGGGAGGGTGTGTCCCAAGCAAATATTTACGACATTTTTTTACCTCTACGACTGTTGTTCTATCGAATTCGTGACATATACTTTTGTGACAGCTAGTATCATAAATTTGGTATTGGTAAAATGTGATTTTAGTTTCCTCCATTTTTTTTTTGCAAATGTCAACATTTAGGGACAAAAGTGGGCATGCATGATTGCGATTTTTAATGGTTTTAATGACACACTCAGTCCGTAAGTAGTAATGACGCAAATTAATGAAGAACATTTGCATATTTAATGTAATTTATAGGTTCAAGAATCAACGATAATTGTTAAAAATTTGGTCATGCCCTTTAATGTATTTGCATGTGACCATGCGCGGCTGTAGAACAGTATTGGTATCTTAAGCCTTCAGAATTGTAAAGCAAATCAAATGTGTATGCATATGCATATTTATTCACTAGTGCCGTAAAAATTGGTGTTTCAAGCATGTCCGTCCGTCCAAGTATAAAAGTTCGAGATTAAAACGATTACCCTTTAAAAATGTTGAACAATTTTAATCGATGCTGTTCCCACCGTGGCGTGATGGTTAGAATTCGCGACAATCGTGCGGGAGATCCTTGGTTCAATTCATGTTTCAGTCATATACGTCAAATGATGTGACTCTTAAATGTTGAAAGAACTTATGCATTTCATAAAGTCCCTAGTACAAAAAAGTATATCTGTGCCGCTTCAATTCAAGATCAAAGTATTCTTGGATAGATCAAATACTGTTGTGACTGAACTCCTCCTTAATGGCTGGACCGATTTGCATAAATATTTTTGTATGCGTTTGGGCGCCCCGGGTGGTTTAGATTTACAATTCGGTCCAATTGGACAGAGAGGCGTGGTACCTCCCATACAACTTGAAAATCAAAAGGGCTTTATTTCATGAACTATCAGAGGTATGAAGTTGAGATTTGATATATATGTTGTTGGAGCAGTATTAATTACAGAAAGGATGGAAATGGGGGGTGGCACGCACCCTTTTCAAAAATCGCTCTGATCTCCAATAAACAGATTGATAAGAAAATTTTACCAAGTGGTACAGTTGACCTGTTGATAGTCCCTGGCTATATTTGGTTGTGATTGGATAAAGAAGCGTGGCACCATACGTGACACCATACAACTTGAAAATTAAAAGGGCTATATCTCATGAACTATCAGAGTTATGAAGATGTTACATATGTTGTTGTTGCAGTATGAATTGCAGTAAGGGTGGAAGTGGGCTGTGCCACACCCTTTTAAAATACAGTTATAACTGTCAAAATTCCACAGTATATTGCAGTTCACCTAGAGATATAACAGTAAGGTGGGCCAATTTTTTATTCGCAAAAATCGTAACCAAAATCGGAATCTACGATGAATTGTTAGAAAATTTCACCAATAAACTTTGTGTCTAAAATCTATTCCTTGCTCGCGCTGGGAAGCATGACGATTTCAGATAGAGATTTTTTTGTTTTTAAATGTGCACAAACCGAAAACTTAAAAAAAATATATATTTTGAGACCTTCTGCGTAAAACTGACTTCCCAACAAACTAAATGAAGTACTGCAGAAACAAATCTATGTATCTAAGTTATGGCCTCTGAGAGTTAGTATACAGAAATTAAGTTTTTAAAAATCATTTTTCAGAATATTGGGCGGGATCCCAAACAATGTCAAAAATATACCATTCTCTTCGTCTTAGTCTAGAAACATCGGAATGGTTGCTAAAAATTAGAGCCGAGCCCACAGGTCTGAAGTTTCCGATAATTGCTCATTCACTAAAAAAATATCGCCACCTGAAATCTTCATGCTTCTCAGCGCGAAACAATTATTTTAGATATAAAGTTTCTAAGTGAAATTTTTTAGAATTCATCATAGACGTTTTTTTTTTCGACGTGAACAAATTGGTCCGTCCTAATGAACAGGCTATTTGAAACTAAATAAGTAAAAAGTGCCGAGGCGCTGCCCTCGCACTTCATTATTTAAGTTTTATTTGAGGTCCGTACAAACAGTGATGTGTTTTTAATTTACTTTACAGGTATGTATTTTTCAATTACTTTTCAGGAGAGCGAATCAGTAATAAATACTATAGATAGAAAAATTAAGCAATATTTATTGTAGTTATACTGGAAAACGCATTTTGTTTGATTGGGGCACAATTTGAATTTTTATAGTATGTTAGAGGTAACATTAGCGAACATTTGTAAATTACCTATGTATGGGGTATTTTTTGACGTATACAACTTCTGATAGGTATAAGTGTAAATCTAGCTGTCATGCTAATGAAGTGTGATAGACTTTCATTCAGTATACTTTGGAAAATCACCATGTAAAGACTACACAAGAACAACATTCACACATCTTGCAAATTTATTTTCAAAATGTGCGTTCTGTTCGCCAAACTTATGGAGCCTTTTGTGAAGTTTGCGGTGCATATACTCATCCATCTGAGCAGCTAATATAAGCCATCTACGCTGTAGACGTAGACGTGTGAAATTCGAGTCCCCTAGAATTTATCGAACCGACGCCGTTCTCAGAAACTCAGTCTCTGCAAATGCTGAGGAAAGATCTTGGCCTACATTCATTTAATATCCAACTGGTAGAAGAACTAGAGCCAGTGGACGATCAATTGATTTTTTTTATTTATCATGTCATTGCACGTTATTTGAAGGAGAAATGGTTCCAACACGACGGCGTAAAATGCCATACAGCGCGTAAGACCATCACTTTGTTAAGCCAAACATTGATGACCGAATTATCTCAAGAAATGGTAATAAAAGTATATTATAAAATACAAATACAAAGATAGTATTCGCGAATATTCTTGATCCGTGTGAGAAGAAGACATGGCAAAAGAGTTTTTTATGGCTTAAAGCATGAAGCTTCAAACGAAATTTATATTTGCGTTCAATAGGCGGAGAAGGCATGACAAAAGTGTTTTTTAAGCCCAAAGAGATAGTTAGTATACAGACGGTTCCCGCTACTAATGAGTTACTTGAAATAAGTTACATAAGTTAACTTAACATAACTTAACATATTATTATTTAGCTTAAGTACCTTTTTCAAAGTACTTTGTAGACCTAAATGTGAAATATATTACAAGTTAATATGCAATAGCGAAGCATTGCCGGGCCCAATAGTATACAATATACAATTCCTTAATCGAACATTAGTAAAAAACATAGGGTTTACTAAGAATCTGACATTTCACCTCTTTGGGGTACGGGAAATAGTTATCCGATCTTACTCAACCTTCCGTCATGTATTTATTACATCAAGTGGCACAATATTCCGGTCGGGCATTTTTATATTTCGTCCATACAATTCGCTGCCGCCCTAATATATATCATACCTATCACTCCTCCTTACGGGCGTTACAAATGGAAGAACAAAATTAATATACCCTTCACTTTTATGTTTCTTACTACTATTACTATTATTATTAGAAATCCAAATATTACGTATTCTGTCTTGATTCTATGTCGCCACATACTTTAATTTATTAGAATTTGTTCTTGTTGTATGTGAATATCAAATTAATAAACAAATAATGAATAATCACTCCGTTCGTGCGCCAGGTGGAGGGTATAAAAACTGGGTTTTAGGTGGATTCGGTTAATATAGACTCGACGCATTTCTTGTAAAGAATGCGTTGAAATTTTTAGATAGAAGTTCTAACTTGGACAATTCCATAGTTAGAAACTGTTTAGAGCCCGACAGACAACTCGCGGGTTATCTGTTGGAAAATTATAGGCCCCCGGAGGGCCTATTAAGACTAGATAGTGAAGGACTTTTGTTCAGGGATGACAGGCTTCTATTTTACCATAGGAGGCTAGGAACGTTGGATGTAGAGGACACGGTGTACAATACCTCCCAGTAAGCCGTGACCTTCGGTATGCACATATGTGCATAACCTGTAAATAGTTTTTTATCTTTCCAGATTTTGTTTGTCTCTCCCTCTATCTCTCTCTCTCTTTTGTTCTTTTTCTTATGTAAATATGTGCATACAATTTGTAAATAGTTTTTGGTTTTTATTATTTTTTTGTTTTGTATATACGTTTTTTATTAGTCATAAGTAGTCTTAAGTAGTTAAACCCAATTCCCCTGAATGAAATATCTCCCTTTTTAAAATAATCCTAATTTTTACGAGAATTTAGTGTAAGAGTATTATATAAAATAAAATAGCGTTAAGATTGACTATGTGACCGTGGGGCACCACGGCACTTATATGTAAATATGTATTGAATTAGTAGCTGTAGTGTATACTTAGTATTTTAAGATAATATTGTCATAGAGTGCCATTGTGCCGTAAGTGTTGTTTGAAAAAATGGATAAAATAAATTGAAATTGAAAATTGAAATTGGATTCGGTTAATAAGTTTCTGCACCGAAAGAGACTTTCGAAGTGCTTTTTAAGAAAGAACATTTTGTTTTAACCAAGCTATTTTCCCGGTTAAGATATAGCGAGTTGATTAAATTTTGACGTTAAACTTGTGAAAAATGGTTTTATATTGAAGATATTATAAAAAATCAAACAAAAATAATTTCTTTGAGACAAGAGTAACTGTTAAAGTGAAAAAAAAAACAAACAAAAATAACATCAAAACCTCAAAGAAAGCGGTGCGGAAACTTTTTTCACGATAGAAAAAATTGACACCATATTTCTTCATACTTTCATTTCGAGAAAAACGGTCTTAAAGTTATCAAGTTAAAATCGATTATACTATAAAAATATAAGCGAGATTACGTAATGGGTATTACGTAAAGGGTATTTTTACAGCTAGGAGGATAATCACCCAATATTTTCTAAAGGAATAATTCATTCGCCCCATGCAATGACCTCCATTTTGCCGCACATTAAACATCTGTTTAGGCTATGAAGCGGAGTGAAAAACTCAGCACGCTCTGAATTCCTGCTTAAACTGCACATGTATGGAGCAGTGCTCGCAAAGGGAATTCAATACGTGGTAGCGTTTGATTTCGCATTTCGTGTATCACTTTATCTTACATTTTCTTTTAAACACAGAAAACATTTTCCGCTAAAATTAACCGAGCCGTTGAAACTGTAAACGACAACCCGAAAGACAGAAATTCATCTAATCTCAAATATACATCAACAATTGGCTAATATGAACAATTCCCTTATAGAAAACATACTTAGGTAGAGATTTATCCAGCCGCACTTGATATTTGCAAGTCGCTTTGAGATTTGCTCCATACCCAAATAATTTGCGCTGACTTTAATATTGCAAATGTGAGAAAAAAAATTCTTTTTTCCGCCATTTGTTTCAGATTTCATTCATTCATCCAATCACATTTCCCAAATGTTGCATCTTTTAACCCTCTTCTAGCAACTTATCACATCACAAAAAGATAACATGAAAATATGTTGCCCTTAAAATGTCGCACATCTAACAAATTACACCGTGTCATCGCAGTCAAATCGAACACAATCACAGATGTTTGAGGGGTCATCAGATTAACATCTGGTCCATCAAACGTTTCAATACTCGTGCCATGCTGGGCAGTAAACTATTTCTACAGATCACGCTGATTTTAAGGCAATAAAGGTGCATCTCATAGAAACTGGGCGGTGAGCAAAATTATTTTTTCTGTTTCATGTCATATGAATGCTGGTATGCTAATACAATGGCCACCAAATTCCCATTAAAATAATATTTTTAAGAAAAGAAAATATGATATGTGTTCCACATTTGCGAGGGCGATGTACTAACTCATAACCTTTATTACAGTATATAGTACGATATTAGTATGACACTTTTATTATATCAAAAATGTTGCTAAAATCCTACCAAAGCACACTGGCCCCAAATCGAGTAAAAACTTAAAAAATATAGATGCACAGTTAGTAGGCATTACTTGTTTCAAACATTAAAATGCTGTGGTGGACCAAAATTACTGTACACCAATTTTAGTAGTTATCTTTTCATAATCTACTCCACATTGCGCAACTGTTGACACCAATTTTCGATAAATTCGAAACTTTTTTTTCGGACAAAATACACTACGATTGCCAAATTTAAACATTGATTGGGGATGGAAGATGATTTGCTCTTAAATACGCGTCATTTGACCTTACGTGAAAAAACCATAATTCTGGCCACCCTTATGTGACAAAATATTATAATTATACTATTATGACAATATATTGCCAACAAATGATGTCATGACTGAATTAAAAATCTAGTTTTTCGGAAAATTTATCACACATATTGAAGACAAATGATAATTTAAAGTTTATCCCAAGAAAATTTTATAACAACTTTTGTATACTTGCACCCTACATACGCATCTGCGAGAAGTTCTTCCATATCTCATTCATAGAATCAAAGTGGAAATTTTTGTTTTTATCAAGGATGAATGAAAAATAACAAAACCAACAACATGGGTCGAAGTAAGAACAGCAAGGTGCAGGTAAGTTGAATACTTGGGACTCTACCTGTGCATGTATTTACTAATTGAGAATGTGACACGTTCCTGGGTGTGCTTGTAGTTTCCTTCCTCAAAAGAGTGCATTGTTCCCATTTACGGTTTATGAACGCGTGAAAAAGGTAATGATAAAAGAGACATCGAGCAAAAGCATAGGATGGTGGGACAGATGTTTAATTGATCGGTATCACATAACCAGATGAAGCCGACAGACACGTATCGTTCGATCAAACACAGTACGAGTGAGAAGTGCAACAAAATTATATACATTAATGTATATTTTTTTATCTTTAGAGACTGTTGCACTTCAGGAAATAACCCCAACATGTCGTGCGTATCTGTCGTTAGGATAGATTCGAACATCGATATCGACAACCACAACCGAGTGCCAAATGTTGGACAAGTACGAAATGGTTCGACCGTAGATACGAACGCTCCACCGCACAGTGGGGCCGATTGGAAAAAACACGGTAATAAGTTCACAACATCTAAAGTATTGTTCTGATCATTTATAAATGTCCTAGACATTTGTAAAGGAGGAGTCAGAATTTTGCATTCAGAGGCACCCTGTGTCAACACATTTGGCGATACAGGGTGTCAAAGTTGAACATTTTTGTGCTGCTTAAACTTTCAATGCCTGGTACTTCCACTCTTATAGGCAGATTACAAAAATGTTTCACTTTTAAGAATCTACTATGTAAGGCGAACAAAAACCATGCTTAGTATTGCAGGATATCTTTTGCCGTTATTAAGATATTATCTATCAAAGTTTAAAATTTTTTGAAGGACTTTTTTCAGTGGTTTTTAATAAATCGGTCATTTGAGGTAAATAAAATATTTCTGAAAACGTCACAGAGTTGGCAACAATTTTATAAAGAACACGCTTCAAAAATTTTTCAGTTACCTCAAGCGCTTTTGAAATTCCAAGCTTTCATAGTTGAATTTTTTTCTAACCTGTAAAAAACACAATATTTTGCCGAAAAAATACTATGATTCATTCAATATTTGCTTTACTTTTTTTTTTAAAAACCTATACAATTTTTTAATTTTGTCTCAAAGAGAAACTTTAAAAAATACATTTAATGTAAAATTATGATCATTTGGACATGCACCCTACACTCAGAATTCTCCGAAATTGTGCAATTTTTTTTATAAAATTTTTCAATGTCGATGTTTAGGAAACTTTCGCTCGAAGTTTTTTATAACCTTTTTTTAATTTTTGTTTAAGATAGAAATATTCTTACTTACGAGCCAAAGAAGTAATAGATCCTACGCATATATGAGCTCAGAAGAGCATAATATATAAAAAATGTTGAATTTTGATGGAAATTTTTTTTTGGGATTAAAAATTTCTAAGTTTATTACTGTTTACTGTTTGTTTCTAGAACATTTCAAAATGATCAGAACAATACCTTAAAACTTGTGAACTTATTAGCAACAAATAGAGATATCGATCATACAAATCGATTGATTCTTTTCGAATTTATTAACAGTTAAGTGATATAGTCCTTATTCATTCCTGAGTCAAATTTCAATAATGTTATATCTTGCAGAAAATATTACCGAATTCAGTGACCTACAAAAAAATTCAGTCATTTGTATGGGCGGGTTAGTATGCTTCTATTTTCTCAGTATTTGTCTAATATTAGAAGACAGTTAAACTGACCAAATTTAAATATCTTCGAGTTGTCCCTTTGAAAGATATAGAAGAAATAAAAATTTTACAAAAATAGGTCATTTTGGTATGGGAGGTACCAAAATGGGTCGCCCGATATAGTCCAAATTAATTTCAGAGTGAAATGTTTATAAGCAAAAGATATAACTGATTTCAAGAAACTTACAAAAAAGATATGAATATAAAACTATGTGGGTCAATGCGTTCATTTGTATGGGAAGGGATGAGACAAATGTTATGGTTTTCTGAGGATTTGTCTGTTATTTTAAGGTTATTTATATGTCCAAATTTTAATGTCCTCCAGCTGTCTGTTTGGTAATAGGTAAAAGGGATGGGGCTATTCTGCCCATTTACAATCTCATTGCTTCATTTAAAAAAATTTATAAAACTGTTAAATTGTCGTCAAGATCAGTTAAGGTTTACTCGAGTTATCCAGCCCACCAAATATCCATCCATCAGCCAACCAGACAGACGGACATGCATAAAAAATTTTGCATAAACTGAGTACTTTTCGGCCTTTAATTGTCTCACATATAACCTCATAAACATGCCCACACACTTTTACACACATAATTCACGACTTTAATTGACAATCTCACTGTACCAGGGGATGGGCTACAATTTAAGTATAAAAAGCACACATCAGTACAAATTTACAAAGATGTCAATTAAAGGGTGTGACGAAGGATGTAACACAAGGGTTAATATACTTGGGGTGTAACACGTCTTCTTTAATGCGTTATACTTGTGATCTGAATTTTAATTATACCATTTTCTATAATGTTTGTAAATATGCGATACCTATAATTAATTGTTAATAAAATTCACATGATATGTAGCTTCACTACAAATAAATAAAACAATACTTTTTGCAGTTTTCGATTTTTTTTGCCAGATTTTTATTTTTTTGCCTAACAATTAGTTTCATAACTTTGAAACTATTGATCGCATTAAAAACAATTGTATACATCATTTAAAGATATTATAAACCGCAATTTTTAACAAAATTGAATTAATTGTACGCGATAAATATGCACTTTCATACACTTTTGATCTAAGTGCTACCCTCTTCTGTACGGACTGAAAACCTCAGAAAGAGTAAACAAAAAGAATTTTTATAATTATAATTGTGTATGTTAAAAAATAACGGCCGTGGCATAGTGGTTAGAACACGCGACTACCATGCGGGAGATCGCTGGTTCAAACCTGGCTCCAGTCATCTTAAAAAAAATTGTTCTTTCATTTTCGGCTCCCCTCGAATGTTGTTGACAGCAACTTCGCAGTATTAAGTGTCGAGTCAATCGGCGTGTCTAGTAAGAGCTTCTCAAACAATGACGTTCGCATTCGTCGATAAACAAGTAGGTGCCGTTAGTTGCGAATCTCAAATTGAAAGCGTTTTAATTCACAACAACGCGGGAAGCTATCCCGTACCTCATTCATGGGGTGCAAAGGGAAATTAAGTTTTTTTTTTTTTAATAACATCTCTGAGACAACATTCTTAATTCGAAGTTGTGTATCGGACTGTCAACAGCGGACACTAATCACTGTTGCATTAATGTACAAAGAATGAACGCAGTCAAATGAAATACAAACAATACACCACTTTATCAGCGATTTTTAATTTGCCCTTTTGTCTGGCGATGAATTGCTGAAGAATCCACAATCTGCTTTCTGAAAGCAATGCAATTTTGCAAAACGCATTCGCTGGGAGAAGATCACCGCCATCGTGAAATAAAGTCGATAGCGATCGGATTATTAAAGAGAGTCACAACTCTCTTTATTTTCTCTTTTTGCATATATGTGGTGTCAGTGTTGCCAACTTCGAAACCACAATTACCCAGTAGTCGTTTAAATAATTCCCCTAATTACGCATGTCGTAGTCGACTTTCCGCAATTGTCGTAGTCACGGTCGAATTTTCTTTTCATTAGTACCATGTAAAACATTAGACGTGAGTGTTTTTATAATAGACTGTGCTTGAATGTCATTAAAGGGACATCTTCCCTCACGCGTCTCCAAAGAACGAATCTTCAGCAAACTTACATGGAACTTGGAAAAGCGAATGTGCTCGACCGTTGTCTTTGTTGTCTCCGTAAGCGTATACGTTTATTGCTGCTATCTTGTTCTTCTCTATCAAAAGATGGCATTTCTCAGCACTAAACATTTCTGTTCACTTACTAATTTTGTTTAAATAAATAAAAAACCGAATGACAAATTTATGTACCTCAGAGCTGTTGCAACAGGTTAACTAATAAAATAACTATTTGTGCTTGAATTTTTATTAGTTAACCTGTTGCAACAGCTCTGAGGTACATAAATTTGTCATTCGGTTTTTTATTTATTTAAACAAAATTAGTAAGTGAACAGAAATGTTTAGTGCTGAGAAATGCCATCTTTTGATAGAGAAGAACAAGATAGCAGCAATAAACGTATACGCTTACGGAGACAACAAAGACAACGGTCGAGCACATTCGCTTTTCCAAGTTCCATGTAAGTTTGCTGAAGATTCGTTCTTTGGAGACGCGTGAGGGAAGATGTCCCTTTAATGACATTCCATTCATCTTATATCACAAATATCTCTTTGTTTTTTTTTGTAACTTTTTGCGAGGTTTAGATTTTTTAGCATGTAGTCAACGAGACTTTTGAATAGCATTATTGTTGTTTTTCATACTTCAATAAGTAAAAACGTTTTATTTAATAACAAAAAATGTGAAATATTTAATAAATATTGTTCATTATTACGTTTTTACTTAATTTTTTTTTTTATATAAAAAAAACATTTTAATATGATGTTGTCACCGGCAAAATACAGTACGACTGTTTCTGTTAAGTTTCACATTCAAAAGTATATACAAAATACCTCAATTTGTAATAGGTACAAAATTTAATGTCTTCTATTTTTCAAATTTAGCCAATCCAAATAATATTTTGGCAGAAAATCTATTTAAGGGCACTTTACACTGACAGACTTGTCTGGGAGACAAAAATGGTGTAAACATCTGTCGTTCCCATTACATTATAGTCGTATCTGTCGAACTTTCATTTTTCACCAGCAGTCAACATGATCGGTGTAGCAGAACATGTCTAATATTTGTATTTTTTTTTAAATTTAGCACAACTCTTTTTAAAGTTTATTTCTTTTAAGATTTTTTTATTTGAATTTTTTCACAATAACAATTTTCCTATTTTTATTTTGAAATTTTTCTTTGACACAGAAAAAAAGTCTGTCGAACCAGTCCCTTCATTATCATACATGTCTGCCCAGATTTATGAAAATCAAAATAGTTTTGGTTTATTACTGATAAGTCCACGCAGATCAAATACATCGCCCTTTAATAGGGGACAAGTCTGGACAGACATTATATCTCACAGACTTGTCTGCCAGTCTAAGTGGGCTTTAGAAAATATCGATACAAATTATGTGTGTTTGGCTTTAAATATAAAGTTAGAATGAAAACATTCCGCTCAGATAAGTTTAACATTTTATATCATGATAAGAACATAATAATTGTCCCAGCTGTAAAACATTTATGGGAGGAAATCTTATTCAGTGATAAAAACAAAAGAGTCACCGCAGTTGGTGAGCTGGGTTTAAGCCCTGTCACTGTTAAACTGTAGGCCCCGCACTCAAAAAAAAAAACCCATTTGTTGCTCGCTTGCTGCAAAAAAAGTTGTTTTGTTTCGAAAATTCAACGTTTACCACAATCGTTGAAGTATTCGACGCAAAATGAAACAGTTGCCATGAACATTGCTTTTTTACAGTACACGAACATTTGTTTACTCCTACATCGTTTAATTTTTCGTTTGGGACAACGATGGGAGACGTTTGTGCAAAATATAAAACCTTTATATTTGGGAGAGTTGAGAGAACAAAGAGCGTTACTTATTTCTAACAGCAACATTCGTTTGGGACAACCGTAGAAGATTTTTGGGGAATATTTAAATCTTTTATGTTTAGGAGAGTTGAGAGAACAAAAAGCATGTTTAGAAGAGTTGAGAGAACATGCTTTTTGTTCTCTCAACTCTCCTAAACAAAAGTTTTATATTTTGCACAAACGTCTTCCACGTTAGTCCCGAACGAATGTTCGTTCGCTGTGACAAATGAGTGATTGGAGTGTATCAATCATTGAGATGTTCCAGAATGATCGCTATCGTGTAGTTTTATGGTGTTTAGTTTTTCGTTTGTAATTGAATTGTAAACATCAGTTTGTTGAGCGTCGTGTCGGTGTTTTTTTATTTATGTAAAGACAATGTTCTTAAAAGTGAATTACAATGGAAAAGACAATCTAGTGAAAAAACTAACACTTTTGACGAGTTAAATAATAAATTAAAGAAAATGTTTGAACTATCAGAGGTGTTATAATTCGCTAATAATAATTTGGAAATTGCGCAAGAAGATATTATGAATATATTTCACAATATATAAGCTATTGCACATAAAGGGTAAGTATTTTATTTTTCAAGAAGCTTGACACCAAATGAAACTTGAAGAGCGACTTCATTATTTTTGATATGGTTATGAAAATTTTACACTTTTATGTTATTGCAGGCCCTAAAGACAGAAGCGAATTAATCGTATTATTGAATATGGAATTCGTTTATTCGAACACAGTCACAGTCGTTCTCGACTACACCTGGACACAAATGCAAATTTGTATACTAAAAGGTATGATATTAAAATATGTCTGTTAATTTTATTCATTTACTAAATTGGTCTTTTTTTCAGGAATTCACAATATTTTTGAAAAGGAATCACTAAATCATTTTTGAGAACTTTAGAGTGAACAAAAAATTAACCAATTGTAAATGTATGTGTAAAATTCTAAATTCATGTATATATTACTAATGAATATAAAAATAAATGAAAATCCTATTTAAAAAAATTTGGTATTTAATTTTTGGTAAAGCAAAAATTCCTATTGTGCCAATGGCGTTTATCGTTTGAAACAAACGAGTTTGTATGTTTGCAGCAAACCAGGATTTATTTTGTGGTAAAAGTGGGTTATTTTACTGCAAATACAATTGTTTTTGCGACAAACGAAATAAACGTGTGTTTCTACCCGTTTTTCATTTGTGAAAAAGGTGGATTTATTTTGCGGCAAACACAATTGTTTTTGCTACAAACGAGTTTTCCATTTGCGACTAACGAAATAAAAGTTTGTGTCTACGTTCTTTTCATTTGTGGCAAAAGAAATTTTATTTTGCCTCAAAAGAGTTTTTCGTTCACGACTAACGAAATAATAGTTTGCCGTAGTCGTTCTTCGTTTGTTACAAACGTATATTGAGTTTGCGATAAACGATTATTTCATTCCCACAATAGACACAACTACTTGTGGTAAACAAGTTTTGTTTTGCGGCAAATGAAAACTTCAAACGAAGTTCATTTGTCTAATTTTTCGTTTGGGAGCAACGAATTTTTTTCTTTAGTGCGTAATGTGCATTCATGGGTTGCAAAGGGAATATATGTATATAGTTACATATTTATGACCCATTTAGTCTTTTCTGTGCATTGCAGCAAAAAAACCTATATAAATGAGTACTAGACTGTATGACGGATCGAAGTACAGTCATCAGTTTTTTTTTTTGGTATTCCCTGAGCACTCAACGTTCATCTCGCCTTCAAAACGTTGCTACCCTCTTGCTGTGTCTTCTATTAGTGTGTCTTAAATTATGTTCGGTTTGAGGTTGGGTGATCATTACTAATATTTAACCACAGTGAGTAATGAGCTACGAAGACTAGCAAGTACAATAATAAAATTCACTCAACTGATTGTAAATACCATCGGTCCGCACTCAGAATAGCTACGGTCAGATTAAACTTGAATTTAAAAACGACAGATCGAGTATCTTTCACAACCGTATGCATAATTCTATATTTGGCAAATGCAAATCCTTCGGTATTTCACATCTATGTATATACAGTGAAATTCCTCATAACCGGACACTCACCGTCGCAGTGTTTTTGTGCGGTTATGGGAGCTGTCCGCTTATGGGGAGAGCACAAAAGATTATATTGAAAATGCATCGAAAGTTGAAGTTGTCGTTTATTTTATATTTTGTACAAATTTATGAATATTTAATAATATGTAAATAACAATAATTTCAATTTTTCTTTTAATGGACAGTACGTTTTTTTTTGGGTGCCATGTGGTTACAAGTTTATAAAAATAAAAATCACATGCAACCTATTTAACAAACTGAATGGAAATGCCTCCCTCTTTTTGACACAAACGGTATCAATATGGGCATATATACATGATAAACAGGGAATCACCAATTTCACAAATACATACCAAGATTTATTTTTCAGGTTATAGTAGGACGTTTGTTGTACTTGGAGGTACAGAACAACAGGTCAGAATGGAACCGAAACATTGAAATCAGCTGTGCTAGTGCTACCACTTGCTATAAATGCATTTTGACAAATATGAAAGGAATTTGTTGTATGGGGAACTTCAATTCTGTCCGATTATGAGAGACTTATTGATCAAAATGGTTTGGGAAATGGTGTCCGCGTCTGGTTATTAGAGCGTCCGTTTATTGGAATGATATTTGTATCGAAACATTAATGCAATATCTGTGTCCGTAATTTTTGTCCGGCTATTGCAGCTGTCCGGTTATAAGGACTGTCCGTAGTGAGGAATTTCACTGTATTTATAGAAATTAACTTAGTATAACATATCTCACAAATTGTTTTCCTATTGTCATAAGTTCTATATGGGTGTTTCCAGACTTACGAATGTTAAAAAATGCACTTAAAAGTTGCAATTTTTTATATTTCGTACTAAATTTTAAATAGCTCCCTACTAGCTGTAGACTATGTAAAAAAAACTACAATCCAAAATATTGACAAAACACACGCCTACGTTATGCTACACGAAATAGGAGTGAGTTTTATATGTGTTATTAAAAATTCACTTAAATATTTCAAAAAATATACCAATAGCGCTTTAAAAATATGTTGTACGTTGTGTTACTGACGTTATTTGAGAAATATTCTCAAAGCTTTGAAATGTTTAAAAAATTGTTTGTTTAAACCATTGTTTTATTTGCGAAATAAGGGAATATTATAATGTTAATGAGCCATTTAATGTTGATCTCGAATGTTACATTAGAACTTTAATAAAATAAAATCAAAATTTTCCTGCTAACTGATCGTTTTTTACATTGCAGTTCGTTAAATCAACACGGAAACTAAGATAAGCTTTGGACATTTTAATTTAATAAAATTTAAGTATTTGTCTTTCCTAATCCTAAGCTCGATAACTTAATCTTGAGCTTATTAACTCTTTATGTGAAGTTTTAAGCGTCACACCAATTGTAAATAGTAACGTCCTATCCGACTTCTTTTTGAAAATGAAAAGTTCGTCTGCAAATTCGCATCTAAATTGGAGAGTACTTTTTAATCAAGTTGTATGAGTAATTAAGGCTTAAATCCACTCAACCTATAAGTTGAAAATTAGTGTGCATATTAGTATCTTTAATGCCGAGTACTTTCCGAGAATTATCTGTGAATGAAATTTTAACTCTCTGGCATATTGACATATTCATACCTGTAGTATATTCATATCCGTCTGCATGCTCATATGTATTGGCGATTACTATCTATGTATCTATCTATTCACGGCTTTCCATAATATTATGTCGCCACAAGCACAACCAAAACATTAAGTGCTTGAAACTCTTGCGTTGTCAATTTTACATTTCTCAGATAGGCAATGGAATCATTTTACTAATGAAACTTGACCACTTCACACTGTAAATACTGGATGAATGCCAATGGCCGTAAATAGAATTACAACGGTCCGAAATCTAAAGTTTTGAGAAACAATGTGAATGATGCAGCATATCAAACAGTTATATTGCTTCTTTTTCAATAAATTGCATTTGCTAAGATCTGAATGTTTATCGAATGTATAACAATTCTTTACCATCGAAATATTTTTTATTGCAAAAAACAAAATGACAAATGGGAGAGCTACTCACTTCTTTTTTTGAACTCACAGGACAGAATTTGAATCCATGTCACCCGTATTCTAACCGTCACGCCAATGCCAGTATTGTAGATAACAATCAAATTATATATTAGTTTGTATATTTTTATCTGTTATTTGAGATAAATTTGGCCCTACACTGATATAGGCTAACATGTTTCATCACATTGTAAGGTAATCTGTGGATATTTTAAAGCAACAAAACTTTTAACATGGATGTAACTTAAAAGCCGGATGGGAAAGACGACCCGAGTTTTATTTCTTAAAATTTTCCGGAATTAAACATATAAATCAAATGGAATTTGTGTTTATCTTTGTAGGACTGTGAAAACACATTTCGATAAGGACGACTACAGCTTTATTCAAATATACACACTAAAATATGACCCACTTTAGATAGTACAATCTAACTACAAATTGTGTTAATGGAAAGTTTTAATACAATACCATGTTGAGGAAAATCAAAATAATAAAGAGAAACTACAATTGATGTTGAGATAATTAAAATAAAATCGCAAATTAATATTAAGGAATCGAATTGAAATTGAATTCAAACAGATTTTGAAATACATAGATAAATAGATAATGAGTAAATCCCAATGTTTACAGCGAAAGGCATACAAATAATATTGGGAAAGCTTAAATTGATATGTTAATTGAGAAATCTAGAAATATTACGTATAGAAATTTATGCGAAAATTATACTGAACACAATCTACAATGTTTTGACATATTTCACAAACAAACATAACAAACTAATTAATATTTTCTATGTCAGATCAATTCAGAGTAAAAAGTCCTGATGGAAAAATTGGCTTTGAAGGTTGTTGGTATGATTATAAAAATATTAGTTATGTTGTAAGTTAAAACAGACACCATATACAAGATCTTATCGGCATTGTATCTATACAGATGTAGTGATTAGATCTAGACTCGGACTGCCAATAAAGAAATATCAATTATATTCGGAACCATTTTTATGTTATGTATTATAATTCATGTTTAAGTTCCGTCAACATTTTAGTTGTTGTTATTATCCTCCGAATACATACATACTCATAAATCGGATGAATGCTAATTCTGTTATTATCAGCGACTTTGGAACCCGGTTTTCAAAAGCTGTCGTCAATTGTTGTGCCTGTGAAAACAAATCGCAGTCTGCGATTGAAACGGCAACACACTCCTTTATTGTTTTGTGGAGCATACTTTTGTGAACCACGCCATGTAGAGACGACTTTTCTTAACTATGTACAAGTAAATATAATGTTTCAACCAAAGCTATTAGCGCCGCCAACGCAGTCGCACGTCACAGTGCAGCCATCGTCGCGGTTTATCTTATACAGGCGGCAACGCAAGAATAAAGCATTATCAGAATTACAATAGTCAGCGCTCTTGTTCGCAATGATTTCCAATAAACTCTATTCGCTTGGACTGGCAATTAGTAATCGGTCGTAGTTTCTGCCATCAACAATGCTAAGAACGGGTAGGCCTTTTGTGTGACCGGCGTATAGATTATAAATTCCGTCCACAATTTTAACTAAAACGCACGCAATGACCTCGTACGACACTTTGAACAATTCAAACTACGATGGGGAAAGTGTGGTAGACCCAACAAAAAGTGGGACATTTCACCGCATGCTCAAATATTGGCGTAACTCACCAAAGGCCGTTGGTGGCTTAAAGAAAAGCTCTAGCTTCATCGAATATCGGAGAAGCCAATCAAGCGTAGTTTATCAGCGCTTAGAAAGCTATGACGAATCAAAATTAGAGAAATTAAGGTAAGTTACAGTCCGAGTAGTGTCAGAACAAATGGTAAATACATAGACGCAAGTACACATCCCTGATACTTCCACGCGACAAAGGGAAAGAAAATGTTTAATGTGATGGTATTTAATTATCTTCCGTCTACCCCAAAGTAGACGACAGTAGAAGTCTTTAGCATCGTGTTGGCGTAATTCAAACCTGTAAAATGTAAACATAGAATCAAGTAATTCCAATTCAATTTGAAAGCACCGCGCAACTTCGGATGCAACGTAGAACAAAGCACCTGTGTTTACCCAGACAGAAACCGATTCACTTTGTGCTACCGCCTAAAATAAGTTGGCTCTAGCGCGTAGGTGCTCGCTCCGAACGTTTACTTTATTGTTGTGTTTAATCGAGATTTGCTATTTGTTTAAGTTCATGCCGTTTTGTGTGTTTTCCTGCCCCCTGAAGAAATAAAAAACCCGTTAACAATAAGTGGATCAGTGCCAATTTAAATTTGTTTCCGTGTGTGTGTGTGTGTGTGTGTGTGTGTGAGGAATATGAAAAACACATGAAATTATACCACAAATCTACTCCCTCTATGTAATTTTTCCAGTTATTGCCACAGACCCTCTGTCTACAATGTAGACTCTACATGTGTTCGGAAACAAGGAAAGCTCAAATGAGTACAAAACTGCCCAACCCCCCAGTCACACTCAGATAATGATGTTTTAGATCTGACGATCACAATGATGATGATCATCATGTTATCAACACTTTTCTCCGGCAGCACAACGACAATGTATCCACATGGGAATGCAAAAATAAAACCGTGACATAAACAAAAAACCTCAACCAAACAGAATAGCTTTATCGGTCAGACCGTGAGTAGAGAACAGAAACGAGAGAGAGAGAGAGTGAAAATTGAATGGAAATAGAACATTGTGGATACTCGTCTATGGCTGCCAATATTTAATAATAAAAAATCGTTAACTTTTTGTCTACTATAATAAAAACTACGCAAATATTTGTTGTATTCCAAATTTCTAATAACGTTTTACTCGATACTAGAGTACATACATATGTAGTTTAGTTATACAAGTAGTAAAAATACTCTGCTAAAAAATCATGATTATTATCATGGGGGAGGACGTTTTCTATTTTTACCACAATGAATTTATTTTATTTAGTTCAGTTTTTTAGATATTGCGCAAAAGCATTTGAAAATACATACACACATTTCCCCGTTTTTTACATTTATTCCATAAGTTTATTTTGCTTAATTAAATATTATTTATTCTAGGTAAGGTAATTGGTAAATACATTAATCACAGTGCGATATTTTGATACGTTTTGACGTTTAACACGTTGTTTGTTTTATTAAAAACAAAGTCAAGTCAAAATATTTTGTAAAACTGGTACAGAACATAACTAAAAAAAAGAAAAAAATCGACTCCATTTGCGTGTGCATTCAATATGACCCCATTTTGCGTATCTTTAAATTGAAAAGTTTAAATGTGCATGAACGATAACAAAAGGGTTAATCGGTCTGATTTGTGAAATTTGCGCTACTTCATCAGTTATAAATCTGTCAGAAATGTAACTTTCAGATGGGTCATTTTAAAATATTGGGAAAAAAGATATTCGGAAACTATATCAATTTATAAAGGAGCAGTATACCTGCTTTCAATGTATACGGTCTATTTTAGGTCAGTTGTATGCGAGTTGGGGTAAACCGCCTGGTTTTTTCATGAATTACTTACCTGTACATACCAAAATTTTACTGGATTCAGCAAGTATACTGATACAAAAATATACCCTGTATGAAGTCAAACCCATTTTTAAGTAACTTCAAACTGGTTTTTTAATAACCATATCTAGCTGATTAAGTGACTTTTCCTTGTCTTCAACTCATTATTTTAACATAGACATGTCATAGGCGGTAGTCAATTGGCCAAGTCAGCATGACTACTAATTACATATTTTTCACCCAATTTGTAGTCGGTTTGTAACAAATTATTTAAAATTAATTTTTAAACAGTTTAATAAATTTTTGTCATTGTTATTAATTATTATTAAAATGTGGGTGTCGACATTATTTGAAAACTCAAGTACGTTTCATGTAACTGCTCATAGAAAATATTATCCATATTAATTATTGAAATTATTTAGATTTTTTAACTTATTACTAACGTGTTTATGAGATTTAAACCAATTTGTAGTGATTTCCAAAATAATAAATTTATAGTTAGTGCATTTTATCAACCGATTATTTTATTTACTACAGGGTATATGCATGCAGAAGTGTATGGGTTAATTTGGCCATTTGAATGGGCTTATGAGAAAAATGTAAATTTTTGTAAAAAGGTAAATGTGTGTGGGAGGTACAAGAAAGAGTGTGCCAATATAGCCCATTAAAAATACCCCCCCCCCCCCCCATGATCCGGGCAAGACGATCGATAAATATTTACGAAAGTTATCTTGCCTACCAGCCAGCCAGATGGACAATTGACTTAGAAAGTCATGCGTTTTACATTTGTTGTCATTTTCCATCACACCTTAGGAATAAAATTGTCACAATGACGAAAATATTTAAAAGTTGTCAGTTATGCTCCCGCTACATACAGATGCATACAAGAGCGAATAGAATCCACACACTTCGTCCTGTCTGTATAATATTCACAAGAGAGCACAGGTATTCGGTTGCAATCCAAAGATGCCGGAACCTAGACACAACACCCCAGTGCATTCCAATGTACGTAAGCACATTATGGCGGCTTCTATTGAAAGGGTCCACAAGTACTCAATTGAGTGCAGTATTGCCATTTTCAAGTTGGGGTAGGAATCAAAATGTTCTGATTTCACAAAATATATAAGAAAACGTTGGGTAGCGTGTCAATAAATATTAATTTTACCCACGCACAGTGGGGTAAAGTCACGATCTGGGCGGCCAAAATTATTAGACGCAAATTTATGAAGCAGAATTGTAAAATATTACTCGGTGAGGCGTAAAAAATAATAATATGTTAACATTCGGAGGGTAGAGGTTGTGACCGATTTTAAACAAAAAATGGTTTTTATAAAAATTTTAAGATTCCAAGTATTTCCCATATATCTCCACAATGTTGCATTTTAGAGGCCTACCTCCCTATAACTTTTTATTCGTCTGGATACCCTCTTACTATAGATGCATAGAGATATAGGACATCCAGTATGTTAACTAAAGTGGTTCAGTAAAACCGCAGAAATTATAGTTCATTCTTCCGCAGTAGGTAAATGGCTATAAAACACAAAACCGCAAAAACCTGCAAAATTTTTTTTTCCATATGAACAATACGATGTTAAAGATTATATATAATCACAGATTGAAGGGGTGAAAAGGGGTGATGCCTAACTTTTTGTCCATAGGTTGATTTTATTACCCATTGAAATTAAAAAAAATACCATTTTTTTCAATGCTGCTTTACTAGTATGAATTTGAATTATAATTTTATTTAGCTAAGTGTATTAAATAATATTAACCTGCTTTATTTTTTTCCATTTTACTTAAATGTTTAAACTAAACACATGCCTTCCCACAGCCTGCTAAAATTGTTGCTTTACCTGAGCACAACAAAATAGAAAATGCACAATTAGCAACAAGTAACTTTAACAGCGTGCAGAAAACGAATGTAAGCAAAATGGAATGAAAAAATAACGGAATCTAGTGAAGCATTTTGTTCTCTTTACTCTACAATCGGAAATTATTAAAAACATTGGTTTTTGAGAAATCGAATTTTGGCCGCCCAGATCGTGAATTTACCCCACCGTGCGACGGCACATTACACTATGTCACAAAATTTCAAAAGTGTCTGTATCCGGGACATTTAATAATTGATTTTAATGTAAAATTTCACGCTGAATTCAAATCTGCTCTCAGATATGTGGAAAGTAGAACAGTTTTTGAGATATCGTCAAATTTTCATTTTTAGTGTTTTCAAATAAAGTAGATCTACTAAAATGCTATTATCTGTGGTTTCAGTTCACCAATATCTGTAAAGTGGGGCAAAATTAAAAGAGAATAAAGTGCATTTATGTTTTTTTTTTTTTTAGAAAATTTGGAAGTATCAATTACTTTGGATAACGTGGTAATACTGTATCTGAAATATGGTTTACCGAAAATGTTTCTAGATTTTTATATTTGAAAAAAAAAAGGAAATGTGACCAAGAACATTTCGTCGCTGCGATATGTTTCATTGCCGGCTCCCTCGATGTTGTAGACAGCAACGTCGCAGTATAGTGTAGAGTCATTCGGCATGTCTAGTAAAAGCTTCTCAAACAGTGCCTTAAGCATTCGTCGATAAACAAGTAGGTGCCGTGAATCTAAAAGTAGAAAGCGCGTTAATTTCACAACAACGCGAGAAACTATCCCATTCCTTATTCATGGGTGGTATAGGGAAATTAAGTTTAGGACTTAATACCGTTCTGACATGTATATTTTTCAACTGGTAGAAAATAAAACATATGTCTGCATATTTATGTATATCTTTAGAGATTAGTACATTAGTTTTAGTATAGTATTAGATTAGTACAAAATGTATCACTCTAAATAGAGTCGAGTTCGCCTATAATACACAACGTTTATAACGAACTTTCAGTTCTGTTATACAGTTTGGTTCACAAAATTTCAATATTTTAGAATTATTTCCTGCTTTTTTTACTATTCTAAACAAACAAACAAACTGTTTGAGGTGTCGCTAAACTGTCAACGTACATATATATATGTACTTGGCTCGGTAGGCATTTTAGTTGTCAACGTTTTGTATGGAGATTTTAACAATAGAGGAGGCACTACACAAAAACAAATTGTTGTTGTTGCAATATTGTGCTGATAACTCCATCTTTATTAATATATCTTGCATACCATCAAACGCCCAATTGTTTTCTAAATTACGAGGGCATTATTAATTACTATTCCATCAAAAATCTGGCCGCACACCAATAGCGCCGTGTAAAATCGTCAAATTCTCAAAAAATCGTATAATTGGCTGCTCTGCTTTAGAGAGAGCGTTTGTGGAACGTATGATATAGTGTGTGTGTTTATTAGCGGTCGTGTCTTTTCTCTCGTTTTCTCCGACTCTGATATGAAATCTTGGAGCATGTGGCCGTTGTTGTTGTACTTGAATTGGGTTGTGCTTTACATTCTGCGGTTGCATTTCAGTATCTTGTTTTAGTTCCATTCGATGAACTGGCAGAGATGTTGGACGGTCGGTAAAGTGTGAATATATTTGGAGAAAATAAAAAAAAAACGCAAACAAAAAAAAAGAAACAAAACAAATCGTTCGCTAACCTAAATGTGAAACCAAATTATTATTTATATACAAAAAAAAAAACCAAAGAAAGAGTGCTACAACACAAAATCGTTGATTTTTCAGTTTTCCTAGTAAAATTAAGGCCGTGTGCTTTCAGAAATAACGGTACATCTAGTTGAAATGTAATTGAGAAAAGCGTTAAGTTGTGTGTAGCGGAAAAAAGTACGCTAAGCTAAATGTGACGTGATTTGTGCAAAAGCAAAATACCTACAAAACGTTTGCAAATGAAAATAACTGACCTCTCCCAAAGCGACAACGGAGACTACCAACCAAACACAGTGAATTTAAATTAAGAGACTATTTTCACCAGATGGCCACTGCCTGCGCCTAAGTTGCGTTTGTCACATTCAGTAGCCGCTAGGGGGAAAGGGTTGGTGGGTGGGACGAAAACACACCAAACCTCAATTGCATTCCCCGAGTCAACGACAAGTAATTTACTCGATTCCCACTTACGTTTCTTTCGTGCACATGTATTAAAGAAAGTCAAACTCAAAAAGGAGAGAAAAACACACGAATATGCATTGCAATACCGTCATTCACGGTCGATCATATTCAAAGCTCCAAAACTACCGATATGCATACATATGTATGAACTAAGCGTACACGACGGACATGAAGACGGACGTTATAAATATGTGACTATGTAAAATCTGCATTGATCGAAATAGATTTTGCTCTAATATTTCAGTACGTTGCAAGCGCTATAGTTACCCATAGACAGGTGCGTGCTACACATGCTCAATAGCGGTATTCACGATCGGTTGTATTTGTAGTGAATTGTTAAGGTACACGCTATTGTGTAACATACGCTCGATTCAAACGTATTCAAATTGGCACTATGTTTACTAAAATAACTGATTTGTTAAGATTTGTGATAGTGTTCGCGTACGCCGATTTTTTTGTTCCGCATTTATACTTACGTTTTTTTTTCAAGAAAAAAGAGTTTTCTTGAAAATCCGCATAAGTTCCACATGTGTTAATTAATACATTATGTAAATGGCTCCCCGAAATATCGCGCAAAAATTAAAATAAAAAAATCGCCTAAATAATAGTGGGCAATAAAAAACAATTAAACAGCGCTCAAAACACAAAAATTAAATATTGTCAAAAAAACATCAAATACCTATAATGATAAATTTGATCGACTTTCTTTTATGAAATAGCACCTACTTTTGAAAATTGATTATTCAAACTATTATGAAAAAGTCCAAAAAGTTGGGTTAATTTTTTTGCGATTTTTCGGTTGGCGATATTTCAGGCAGCCTGTAAAATATACATATCGCTCATTTGTTTTAAGACCGGCATATGTCAAAAGACTTGATTATTAAGCTAATGATGTAGAATTGCTCGTTAGATAATAGTCTTCTTTGCCCTTCAATAAGAAACAAATCCATTGCACATTTTCCCAGAAAATATTAAATAGCAACTCAATGGTTTGTTCTGGCAGGGCTTTTTGGCTCTCTGAAATTTTGGTTTTTTCGACAAATACAATTGCCTTATGTCAGATACACATGAGGCAACCGTTGCAGCACCACAGCCATGTTGAAGCAACCGTTGCTTTGTTGTAGCTGTGTTGCCAAATGATTTTTGTGTTGTCACAGCCGTTGCCAGAAATTTAAAAAAAATGTTTGTTTTTTTGGTCGGTTGCAGGACAGGTTGCTTCGGGTGTATCATTGTTTACTGCGTTTACTCATTCAGTTCGTCAGAAACAAGCAAGAAAGGTTCGTGCGTGAAAATGGCAATTGCATTTCCAATTGACATTAACTGTCACCGTGTTATACGTTAATCGCATATTTAATCGCATCTGCGTATTTAAGGCGACATGGACATCATTCAAGGCTGTACTCAGTGCAAAGGAATTTTGCTCCCCTCTTGCTAGTAGTTAGTTTACTCCTTGGCTGAAAATAACTATAAAAGCAGTAAAAAAAGGACTGTAGAATGGACAGGCGCAGCCTTAACACACTCACTTTCAACTCCCAGGTTTACCACAGCCACAATCTGTGCTTATGAACAGGTACTTCTACATTTTCCCTTTAGGGTTTTTTCGATTAGTGTCGAAAATTCCGTTAAAGGTTTACAGTTACAAGACACCTTAGACATGAGGCGACCATTAGTAGATTCATGCTTAGTGCGAAACTTTGCACTTGTTGACTGTTCGACCTGTTGAGTACGTATTTGGGAATAACAAAAGACATCCAAGTAAGATCACATTCCATTGAATCACAATGCATTCCATTTTCGTGCAAACAGGCTCCAATACAATTGTTAAATTGTTTTCTGTTTCATTACGGTAGGGTTCAGGTGGAGAATAATGTAACTGGCCTTGAATTTCCCTAGCAAACGTTTATCATAATCTTATCAGTAACGGCAACAGCTCATACCTTTTTTGAACATCGGTAAATAATTCTTATCTAGCTTTCCAGAAAACGCTTTGTTGCTTGTCTGTGCTTAGTTTTGTTTTTTTTTTAATAATTTAATAAATAAATATTTATTGCCGGTTTTTTAACAACAAATGTATGGTAAAATAAATGTGTTTTAAAGTTGTTTATTTGAAATCTCCAACTGCAACAGCATCTCCAGCACGTAACCAGTCGTGTTGTTTGCATTGCAACAAATGCGTCCGCCGACACAAGACGAGAACTGATGAGACCAACACATTATATCAGTTGGTTGAAAGGGAGGAACAATGAGTAGCACGTGTACAAATATTTACGTTGACGACAATCCAAACAAAGCTGATCAAATAATAAAAACAGAACCACATTGTCGGACTCTTCAGAAGTCCGCAGCAGAACTTCTACATATGTAGGAGTTTTGTTGCGTTCTCTAGCTACGCATACGATGATGATTAAAAATTCGGAACTGCAGGTAATAGGGACAACAAACACACAGGTCACATTTCCTAATAATTGTTCGCACTAAAAATTTAAAGCGGAAGCGTTCGTTATGCCATCGCTCTGGTAGTTTACGCACACATTTGCAGATTAATCTGCACAAACCACCAAAATACCCCAACAATGATGGGAGGTCGACGTACGTGTGACTGGTTGTGTCAAATTAAGACTCATTTAAGACCCATCAAAACTAATCTGGGACAACGGGTGCAACGGATGAACGTATTTCGAAAGCACATTAAGTGTGCGTTGACTGTAAAACCTATTATTTTGCGTGAATAGATATTGTAGTTTTCCTCAATTTTTTTGTCAACTATTTTTTGTGATTTCGGTATGAACTCGCAAATAATAATAATTTCTTAAGAGGAATGAACAAAGTATATTGATGCATTTGTGACCAACTGGAAGACCTCGCATTGTCAAAAGTAGCCATAGGGTGCAGATATCGATCGCCAATCTCTGTTTTATCTTTTTAACCGATTTAGAACACCACAAATTATGCGAGTTGCCTGACTATGTATATGATGTCACGAACGCGTTTAAACTTTCCCTTGTGGTGGTGGTATTTTTTGCTTGAAGTGGGTAAGGAATTGAGTTGCTTAGACCGAAATTGTTTCCCAGTCACTATGTCACAATGCTAATTTATTGAAACAACACGGAGGTGCCAGCAAGTCTGCCACTATGGCTGAGTTGGTTTGTTTGTTCAGGTTCATAAAACAACCAACGTTTTTACAGCCGTGACTGATTGTGGAAATGCGATGAAATAAACTTTACGGCGCTCTCTAAATACGAACTTGTGTCAGTGTTGGATAATTTGCAATTTGTATGAATTGCATATGAAGTAACCTAAATATATCGGACAAACGCAGCAGAATAAGAAAAATAATAATAATTGCTGCTTTTTGTAGTGCCGTTGTCGTTTTTGGGAAAATGTTCCAAAAAAATATATTATTACATTATGTTGTCCGTTATCGGAACAAGTTGATAAACAGTGAAACCGGCTCGATACTAAACATGTGAAGGATAAAAGCTGTAGTGGTGAACACGCCCACAATAATTGATTTCATATAAACCAAATGTTAATAAAGCCAAATATACATGATAGTCACTACATCTAAGATAAATAGGAATATTCTGCCAACAACCGCAAAATGTTAAAAGTCCAGTTGGGGGATCATGTACGTAACTGTACGTCATCCCTCGAAGAGTCTACCCTGCCACACGAGGTGTCGACGCCCAAACGCCTGGGTAGTAGTCCCGATGTTAGTGGCGAATGTAAAACACCCACTTCATCGCCGTTGCATCAGTCCCATTCAGTGCCACAAAGACAGATGACATCAGTAAACATTAAGTCCGCTAGCCAGGGCTCATCGCCAGCAGGGTATGTAATATTCGTTGAATGAACAGTAGTATAAATTTATTTAGATGATGAAATTTCCAAGTACTAAAAGACACAAACTTTACAGTAATTGTAATTATCTAAATTCGGATAAGTGCAGATCGCTTTAGTACAAAAAAACTTAAAAACACTTGCCAAAAATTACAAGTATTTCACATTCACTATATGTTGAGCTAAAAATTTGTATCTGTGTAGGGATTCGTTGTTTAAAAAATCCCAATGTTAGTTTACACAATCTTGATAATATCTGAATATTCGGACTACGGATCTGCGCTATAGACAATCATCATGAAGACCAATTTCTACAACTAACTCTATGTATCGCAACATTATTAAGTCCTTAAGATGATCACGAATCTCACCAAAAGAATGTACATAATGTGGCAAAAACATTTTGGATATGAAGGTAACCTCATTCTTTGGTTGGTTCCACATTTATCGGTGAAACAGTTTTCACTATCTATCTAAGGTGACTCAACCAAATGTCGCGACATGGATTAACCCCAATTGTAACTCCTCCACCCGAGAGTTACACTAAATAAATATCAAAGCCCTTTTCAACAAATTGTAAACAAAATCGCAATAAATCAAATTTTCCGTGAAAGCCCTTTAAGTACTTTCTTTGTTTTGGTTAAATTGGGCAGCTACCATTTCGTCGTTCGTTTTTCGAGAGGGTGGATTTCTAAATATATTCCCAACTATAAATTTCAAACATGTGCGAGCGATTTAAAGTGCAGCAGATACTATTTCCAAACAAATAAAAATGGGGAACGAAGGCTCTTAATTCTCAATTCAAAACGATTGTTTCGAGCTGTATTCAATTTGTGGTTTATATATTTGTATTGTATGCGTTGGATTTTTGAAATGGCATTTATCACGGAAATGCCTTTTAACAAAATCAAACAAATGCTGCACAGATATTTGGAATTATGACCACGTTGCAGATTCCTTCGGCGATTTGAACTGTTAGTGATTATGAAGTCGTTAGTTTGTGAGTTAATTTGTTTGTATTTAGATTATAGTATCAAATTCTTTTGCAAACGATTCATTCTATTATAAATAAATATTATATGGGTATTTCCAGCGTTGGGGACGCAGGTATTTTTTATTTTATAGTTTTCTTAAAAAGTTAAAATATTTGGAGGACTATGTTCATATCCAACAATGGTGATTTTGGACAGTACTATAATGTGTAAAATAAAGAAGATGTGTCGGGGTTTATGAACAACTTACTTCACATTTAAAAAAAAGTGAGTTGCGGCCGCACGCATTTTTCTACGAATAACACAGTGCGTCAAAAAATACCTGGGAAATGTGACTATTTTTCTTTTAGGTGCTGCAGAGCACATCAAGGACCTGTTTTTTAAATTTCCCAAACACACCTAAAAAATATTGAGTTACTGATAAAAAAAAACCGGGTTAACTTGGTTAAATATGAACCGATAAGTTTCTCGAGAGGATTTGGAATGATGAGACTCTCCAACGATATTAATAGTTTGTTTTGTTAAAGTTAATCAAAATCGCTATATGATTACAACAAAAAAAGTACCAAATATAGCGATTTTAAACTATAGAATTGTCCGTACTTCCCCTGGAAAAACCCATATCTCAAAAATATTGATCATTTGTTGAAATCTATTTTAAGCACTTGTAGGGTTTGTTTTTACATCACTTATAAGTATGCCCATTAGTACAGAAGACATTCCGTCGGCTAACATCCTTAAAATAAATTAATCATTACACAAATTATGGAACAAATTATGAATAATCTGGAAGTTAATTAACTATTTTTGTATAAACTACAACATAACAAATTTTTTTGGCCTCAAAAACTATTTTTGTAAATTGCTCGTTTAAATAGTCTTGTTTTGAAAAGTAACTCCTTTACAAACTTTACAAAAAATTAAAACATGCTTGATCATCCTGGAAATTGTCTAATTATATCGAACACTCAATTTAACTAATTCGCGATTTAACAAGCTGTCAAAAAATATACTATAGGCACTGCGTATGACGAACAAGCCAATTTTTTGCTACTCGATTTAACGACCATACAAAATGTTCATAAAAATTAGGAAATGTGTGAATAAATGAAATCAGAATGTCGTTCAAAAATATTACAAAAATGGTGGAACAAAGTACTGCATAGAAATGAAAATAATTTGGTCGTAAAGTTAATACACCATTGGCAAGGCTTTTGCCTTTTTTGACACTCTTGTTTTGCATATAGGTTGCCCATACATTGCCCACACTTAAGTATAATTGAGTCGACAAAATTTACCAATTTAGTTCTTCTAGTTTCAGATATTACAGAAAAGAATATAATATTCTACAAAACGTGTCGATATGTATAACTCTTGTTTAATGGCGTTCAGCAATGCATAGTATTGCATGCCTAACATGGTTATTCTCATCAATAGTCATCTTCTTTACCATGTATAATGGTTTGAAATATCAAAACAAATATGTTATATTGGAGATATATAAATGCATTAATTAGTGTCGACCAGATTATCCTGACTGTATAACTCGCCAATATTCACTTTAGTAAAGATAATATAAAAGACGTAACTAATCACTCTCGTGTCGCGGGAATATACACACAAGCCGATACTATAAGCCGCCCGGCACATTTCCACATTCACACTCGTGCATACAGAGTACATGTGCTACTGAGCTTCTACATTTCGCCAACTAAAAGTATTCACCGGCAAATATAGAGGCTGTTCCGGTTGTAGCGACCAGATTTGTGTGGGTTTTAAACGGAAACGTGATTTTTGATGTTTCTGCTCGAGTAAGCTCCGCTCTGCTGTGCTGTCGTCATACTCATTTGCGTCCGACCAGTTTTGTCATTGTTTGAAACGTATTATGAAAATAGCATTGAATTTAAAAAGCACTTATGAGTTTACACTTAAGACTTGTGCGCATTGTGTTTCTTTTCTTCTTTATGTATATATTGCAAATCCGTTTCAAATCAATCTCACAAACATACATACGTACAGACAAGACTATGTACTGGTACATATGGAGGACATACATGGATCTTTGAAGACAAAGGTAATGTGACTGTCCAGCTTACAGAATTTTTTATAAGGAGCGATTTTTAGGCGAAGCGGAACCATAGAACTATGGTCTATGTCTATGGTCCCATAGAACTAAGACCAAGCCCAATGTAGATGGACCGTGACCATATCATTATATTTGTGCGCTTGATGTTAGTTCACACAATTTATCAGTCTGTTGCGATGTAGTCAAAAAGTAGTGGCATATTTTAATGTAGGAAATTCTTAAGAATGTGTGAGAGAATTACAGTTTGGGCTGTTGTTTATGTCAAACTTCAACATTTAATTTAGTGCCTTGAGCTCAATTTATCGACAGATATGTTTAAATTTAGATATTGGATATTGTAGGTAGTAGGTGAGAGTGTCAATAGGCTGATCGTGTCTCCTGTACACCGTATTTTATACTTCGCTGAAGTAGGTATTGAATCTGACAATGAATATAACATATGATAGGCAAAAATTGGTTAGAGTCCGAATAATGCAGTGGATTCGAGAAGCGTTTTCCACTAGTTACGGCTGCATCAAGAACTGGTATCAACAACTGCATCAATAATTGGTATATATACCAGTTATATATATATTCTGTAGAGATTATCCCCGATGCAGCCAAATATGTTCCAACCAGATGGTATACAAAATTAGACAAAAATCGTCAATTTTGAAATCGTCAAAATCGTCAAAACCTGATTTTAAAATCGTCAAAAAATCTTTATACAAAAATTTACTCATTTTATCCTGTATGTAACAAACAAATGCAAAAAAAAAAAACAATAACACACATTTTTTTAAACGTTTTATTTAAAATAAACATTAAATATTAATTTAAATTAAATAATTCATTGAATAAAAAAACTTAAACAACAAACAAAAACTGAAAAAAACATAACAATATTCAAAAAATATATTTTTATATAATTTGTATTACATTGTGCTTTAAGAAAGCTTTTACCTTTCTAGTTTTCTCAGTCTTAAAAAATTATTAATACAAATAATTTTTACATTTTAAGCAGATGTACTGTTATTTAAATACATGTCACTAATTAACTTTTTAAGTACGTCTGGCTTTACCTTTAAATCATAACAATTTGCTTTATTTAATTTAAGGAAGCCTTTTGTGAAGGGAAAGCCTTATATTAAATCTCTTTCTAATCGGTTTCTATTTTTATTTTTATTTAAACTAGTGGGCCCGGCAATGCTTCGCTATTGCATATTATCGAATATTGCCATTTTCACCCCCTAAATGTAGAAAAATCCAAACAATGTGTAGCCTATGTTACTCGCGGGGTTATTCGGAAGATTCCCTGAAAATTTCATCAAAATCGGTCCAGCCGTTTTCGAGTCCATACGTTACATATATACATACACACATCCTCTTTTATATATATAGATTAACTTTACTAAATGCTCCTTCTACATCTGTCGACGAATGTGGTAGTGAATTTTGTTAAAACTGGAAAAAAGTAGTTTAAAGCACGTGTTAGCTATTAGACTATTTTCCAAAATTCGTTCAGAACTTGATCACAAAGTTCGATGTAAAAATTAATACAGTTCATTTAAATTCCATCTATTTCATGTTGTGTTAATTTTGTTTCAAGCTAAATTTCACTCGCATATAAACCTAAATAAATTTTATTGTAATTTAGCATATTAGGGGTTTTCTTATAGTCTGTTAAAACAATATTATTTCTGTCAATAAAATTATTACTTATGAAATTACTTATACAGTATTTACCGCTTATATGCACTTCGTAATTTGCCCGACTTTTAGTGCTTATAAGCGGGAAATGCATTTACCAAAACTCGGTTATATGCATTTGCAGTGCATGTAGAAAAACTTGCTTAGTTGCATCGGTGGTGCTTATATAAAAAATATGTTATGTACATATGTATTTAGTAATACATGCACCAGAAGTTCAGAAACGTAAAATGTAATTGTAATAACAGAATTTACAATTTCAAACAGAGATGGAACATCAGATATGGAAACGTACAAATGAGTCAAAAGGGGTGAAACAGTTTGCTATTTAATTGCGATGAAACAATTTTCGTACATTTTCCTTATTGATGGTGAAAAATTTAGACAGTGCATATATGAGAATTTTTTACATGCAATTTCTCAAAATCCTACATAATTTTGGTGCATAAATGCGAGAAATGCATATAGGCGAAATGCATATATTAAAAAATATTGCGTGTATTTTATATACAAAAGAAAGATTGTTCAAGTTCGGCTGCATATAAACGATAAATGCTTATAACCGGCGTGCATATAAGCGGTAAATACTGTAATTTCTTTTAGCAGTCTTTCGATTTCTCTATACAAAATATGTATTTCTGTAGTTTCACTCAGAAAAATTTTTTTTGTGGTATTACTAACAGAAATTTAGGGTTACCAAGCGCCAATTCGGAAAGGAAAGTTGTAATTTGTAAAAATAAATGACGATTTTTACAAATTACAAATCGTCATTTCTGTTTTTTTTTTTGACAAAAAATCGTCAAAGCGACGATAAATCGTCAAATATACCATCACTGGTTAGAAGTCATATATGTAAGTGGCAACGTTTTCTTTGATCTCAATCAATGCTTTGGCCCTGAGAAGAATGCAGTTGCTTTTGGCCAATATTAAAAGATGATATGATATACTTTAGCATACAAACTAAACATCATTTGAATTGAGTTTTGACCAGCTATCAGTTTCAACCGAATATGCTCTGTACTACAGAGTAGATCAATAATGTTTGTTTATTTTTTAGTTGTGTTCTAAAAACAATAACTTTGTCCAATTCCAAAAGGTCACCTAGGCAAGTGACCTTCCCCACAAAAGAAAAGCGAAAAGTTGAATTAGCTGAGAGTAAAAACACGCTTATTGTTATGCTAATTTTGCACAAACGCCAAACACGACCAAGCTGTTGTTGCCGATTTTGAAGCCGCATTATTTGAGTGTAATCCGTGTCTGTTGTTGTTTGGTTTCCTAAGATTCGGACAAAGGGCAGAAATCATTGTTATATCTTTTGTGGATGATACAAAGAAAACAAACTAAACGTTTTGATGTAATAATTACAATTGTTGGACTGCTAATTTGTGCTGCCGTTGCCACATGTGCTAGCAGCGGCAGGCAACGATTCGTTGGGTAATGTTTTGCTAGATTGCTTGTACTGCGTGTGTTGGGCCATTGCCTGTGGGGCTGAATGCATTGCTTTCTGCAGATACGTTTGAGACTTAACAACACATACTGGGGGCTGAAGGCCGAATAGTTTTTTTAGAGCTTACAGACTATTCAGAAGGCAAGATAAATGCGACCTATACAAATTTAAATGACAGTGTAGGTGTCATAGAGGAAAACAGCTGCATCCATTATGCGTTTTGCTACAGACAAACGTCCTGATCCTGTCGTTGTAAGTTACATCTCTGAGGTTTGGGCCTATGTAGGTTCTGTGACGGATATGCATATATAGTCTCTTCAGAGAAAATGGGACTTATTCTAGCTTATCGGCTAAAGTAGATAGACTAAAACATGTTCTCAATATAGACATAGCAATTGGCATCTGGGTCGAGCATTCTACCAAATATAATACTAAATAGAATTATTATGCAAATGCAGAATATCGTTGCTCTATCGTTCGTCAGATGTCCCGAAGCATATAAGGCTAAAAATGTAGCAAGTACAAAAAATATTTCCAAAATATGTATATCGCGACCTAAAGTCGCAAAGGGTGTAAGTCCAAAATTCAAAATTTTAGAGGAGGTACAAAAAATTTTACTTTTTCCTTCAACGACTTATTTTTTCAAAACTTTTAATGCAATTATGTGTAAATTATTAAATAAATTATTTTTCGAAAAAAAATGTTTACTCTTTTTATAGCATTTTTTTTGACTTTGAACTTTTTCGCTTTTTAACTTATCGATATAATTTGGACTTAGCACCTTTTCCTATAGGGAATTTTTAAGAAAAAATAAAACTCAATTTTCTTTTTATTATGATTTTTTTAATTTTAAATTATAATTTATTCATTGCATTTTTAAATAGAAAATATATATATTTTTTTAAGTACAATTTTAATAGTTTATTTAAGCTATATAAATAATAAAAAAACACAGTCTTACTTCATTGCTGGTGCGTTCTTTAAAAAAATATCTAATAAAAAATATATGGACAAAGCATAGACAAGAGCTTGTGTGGATTATGTTGACGTGTGGTATCCGTTGATACCATTTTCGCACCGTTGTGTGGGGGCTTCACATTGATTTCTCGAAGCTTTTAACGCTTAAGGTTGTGATAATGAGTGGGGAAGGCACAGCAACCGGGTACTGATGGTGATGGTTTGGCAACCATCGAAATATCTATCTGCCCTGCCAGCTGTCAACATAATTCATTTTACACAACTCTTGTAAAACAAATTCTATGAACAATAATAGAAAAGATATTGAACCGAACAATGAAACCAAACTCGTTATAAAAATATTATTCATGAGTTATAGTATCATAAAAGTGATGGTGGTCTTTGGACAACGTAGATTTTAAATATTGTAGGCCTTCTATTTTTTTATGTAATCTGTTTTCTTTCTTCATGTAGTTGTTTAAAATTTGACCACTCCAATGCAATTACTTTTTTGCCAATTCTCTGAGGAAGAAGTCTCCAAGTATCATTAAACCGGAGTTTATAACATGTATCACCATTTGGAATGTATTTAAGGCCACGAATATCGATTACTTTTGCATAGCCCTTGCCACGTCCAGTGAGAATATTGTCACAAAACTATACATTGCTGAATGTTTTAAAAAAATCTTGGGATAAGTAAGAAACATTATAAGCTTACGAATTTTGTCTTGCTGGTTTGCATATTCCAATATAATCAGCAGGTACATCATATTTTTCAAAGATCGCTCTATTCGATACCGTTAGTTGCGTCTTTAAAAACTCTTTCCTATGATACTAATATTGCGCATATAGTCTTTAGTTATGTATCAAAAATCTTTGAAAAACTCAAAAAAATAATTGGTTTTTAAAACAGTCCAGCTCACTGGATCTTAATCCTAGGCTCGAAAAGTACATTTTGGGGGGTGGACCGAAGATACTTTTTTGGCCCCATACAAAATGAGTCGCTCTAATGTACACCCATCACTATAAATATCACACTGTGACAAAATGGAAATAATTGAAGGTACTTAGTGCATGTTGTAGGTATGTTACAAAGTTTCCTAACACCCTCAAAATTTTGCTTCTCGGTTCAAAAACCGGGTTTTCGGATCTTTCCTCCCTATTCAGAAAGGGGATTTTTATTGTGTTTAAATTGTTTATGTTTTCCGAGGAACGCAATTTTCCAATCCCATACAAAATCAAACAGTTGAAGAAAATATTTTGGCATATGTGACATTTATATAGATATATCATTGGAAAGGACACTTTCTTCCAAATACAAAACAAAAATCGGAAAGATCCGAAAGACCGGTTTTTGAACCGTACGTTAAGATTTTGAGGGTGCTAGGAAACTCTGGTATACAGGGACATATTGTACTCGACCAGACGTACAATATGCACCAGGTCACTCCCGAAGTTCCAAATGAATGTCACATATGTAATTAATAAACGTCTCTGGATGGAATTAGTTTTTCAATAAAATATGCTCAAATGCTTGCAAATTCCTCCGCTGAGACTCCGCCATCATGCACTTGCATTGAAATGCTATGACTACTTGATTACTCTTAAAATCAGAGAATGATGAATATAAAAAGGCTGGACTTACAACTTTTTCGCTTTGTTTGTATATGTTGTAGGACCTTAGAACATTTTCTATTCAACTATGAAAGGTGAGGACGCATATATTGTTGGTGGTTTGTTTGTTTAAGCCAGATGCGTTTTCAATTTATCTTGCGTTCTACATCAAAAAATACATTTAGGCAAAAAATGGACTTACAACCTTTACGACTTTAGGTCGCGATATATACATTCTAATTTTTGTAAATATATCCGATTAAAATTCATTTATTACATTATTTTCGGTACTACCACTTACGAATAACTGAAGGGTGTAAGTCGAATTCGTAACTTTGGCCATATATTCTTCGAGTCCTAGAATAAATATTTTTTGGGTTATAAGCTTTGACGTTAGTATTAGAATAGTGTTATACAAATAGAAAAATAGGTAAAAATATTTTGATAAATTGCTGTTATGCTAATTGCAATTAGTACTTTAATGTAATCAGACCAGAGTAGTGTAGATACCACAAACTAGACTTTGTAATCATCTACACTAATGGAAAATATATCAATTCAAGACCCATTTGTATTTCATCATTTTGCGTAGACATTCTCTGCTTGATCTCTTAAATATCGCACTTACGCGGAAGGACGGACGATTTTGTACAAAAAATTAATATATTTTTTTTTTTCTTTTTTTCTACTCATATAGTGATTCGTTGAACATTATCAAAACAAGCCATAAGTATATGGGTCGATATCACGAATTGACTACAATCGAGAGTTGAAAACGGCCAAGTGCGAAATAATTTAAATAATTATTTTTCGGTTGATACTGTTTTATAAGACCATTTTATGTATTAATGAGAAATGGGCCATGTATATTTAAGGATGTTAAGGATTTTACGCGCAAGTTTCTTTTTTACTCTGATTATTACTTAGATTATACCCATGGTAATGACTGCACGGTTATGATGGAAACGTGAGTATTCTTGGATTTAAAAGTGGAAATCTTCAAAATTTTGTATAAAATATAATATAATCTAATGAAGACTTAAAAGATTAACAAACCAATACCACAAATTTGGAAATTATAATATAGATAACGGAAAAATATACTTACCACGGGAATGATGAAATTTAAGGAACATGCGCAAAAAACACTAAACACTTCAACAGCTCTCAAACAACTGACTAAATTTTACTTCTGTCAATTATCTTTAAAACTAACGGGAATTGTAAAAAACAGATTCTTGTTGTGCTCAGCGGCACCTTCCAGAGAAATCGTATAATTTCCTAGTTATTGTTTTTTTGTCTCTCTGTACACCATAGAACAATGCGTGTGTCCGCAACGCACATATACATTGAAGTAGCATAGAAGGTAAAAGTATTATAAATGCGAAGTAATTTGTTTACCAACACACATTTTTGATAAATTTACAAATTATTTACAAATTTTACAAATAAAAATATACTATTCACATAAGAAATTTGACTTGAAGTGTCTATGAAAAATTGTGTGCGTCCGTAAGGCACTTTGTGTTCGTCTTAGTTTTGAATACAACATTGAAGTAAAGTTTTATTAAAGTACTGTCCAAAATCAACATTTTTTAAAATGAATATAATATTAAAAATATTTCAACTTTTCGAGAAAACTACAAAATGAAATACGTATCACTTATCAATGGACTACTGAAATCACAATAATTTAAAAGTTTCAGTTGAATAACGGACTCTTTAAATCACTGTATTCCTTGCTTTTAATGCACATGACCCATGTCACAGCGGTATCGTTATCTTTACTTTGGATCGTGAGAATGATCTTATTTGCATTCATACACTAAATGCTATGCGAACAGCAGAATAGTCGGAATTGATAATATTTGCAGTTTATCGAACAAATTGTTATGGTATTCATTTTCTTGGATTTGCCGGGCGTAAAGTAATTTATAATTACATATGTGTTTTAACATGGATGAGTACTTACGTGAGAGGAAATATCAAATGCCAAATATATACGAGTATTAATTTTCTATTTCAACATTTATGACATTCGTCTCTTAAAACAATCAATCTTATTACGCTGACTGCAACAGATGGTGGCGATTTTGGGCAAATTGTGTAGTTTACTGCAGGTAACTGTATTATGACGATACGTGCAAGCAAGATCCCTCACATCCATCGACTACGAGTTTTATATTAGTTTGCCGGGTGCATTACCACTGTTAACCTAAAATTAATTATCGGAAGGGTTGGACTATTTCAAACGCGTTTGCAATAACAAATGCACCATGGGAGAGGTGCGGACAAACCACACCATGTGCATCAACCTGCAGCGCGTCCTGTTGCTGCATTGTTCATTTCAGTTAGTCTCTTGGTCTATTAGTGTGAAACATTGTCGATTGGCTTAAGAAGGTTGTGTGACAAATTAATTTTTAATTAATCACCTTTGTTAGTAAGTCTGTTTTCTCACAGCAGAGAGGCTAGTTTTATATCTAGCCACATGTTTGAAATTTCGTTTTGTCTAGCACAAGATTTTTATGACATCTCAAATACAAAATCTGAGATATGATGTTTTTGGCTTCCCTCTGATCTTGTTTGAATATTGTTGATTTTGGATGTTACTGAAAATTAAGCTCCTCGAATAACTTAACCATTTGTAAACCGATTTTTACAAACAAATATGCATTTTACATGCACTTTCTGAATAAAATAATAATAAACATAATTGTGTAAAGCAGGGACCGAAAATAACTGTTATTGATCGATTTTACAACTAAAAAAATCAATGTGAAGGAAATGTGCTAAAATTATTTTAAGTACACCATTGGTTTGGTTTTTACTCCCTCTGTAGAATTTCGCAATAAACTTTTATTTTGTGATTTTTATTATAAAAGTCCCAAATAACACTTATTTTTGATTTTTATTATATCGCTCATCAAATAAGAGTTATTTTTGATTTATATTCTATCCCTCAATAAATAAGAGTTATTGTTGATTTAAATTTTTTGAGTCTTTGAATAAGAGTTATTGAAAACTTTTTGAAATAAAAATTACGAAGTGAGTTTTATTTTGCCAAACGAAAAATAAAAATCAATCAAAGACTTATATTTTTCAAAACAAAATTTAAAACTCACCTAATGATTTTTATTTCTTCAGGCCTGAAATAAAAGTCTTGCTGATATCGTCATTATTGTTTTTTGTAATAAAAGAAATGTATATATGATTTTGATCAGCTCAACGAGACGAGCAAGTTTAGCTAAAAATAATTGGACTAAGTGTTCACTTATAGTTCGCGAACTGTGAGTTAAACATGGCAAAAAAGGGTGCAAATTTGTTTAACCTCGAAAAAAATTATCTAATTGGCAGGTGTGTACCATCTCACGCAACACCGTTTTACAAGTTCGCAAATGCAACCAAATGCATGCTTTATCAATCCTAAGTATTTGCCGGTATTTCAGCTTGAAGACGTTATTCGCGTTAATCCCAAAGGATCGTTTCACAAGAGCATCATAGCTTCATTGGGATGCTCAGAGGTACTATAGAACTCTTGTCCTCTGAAGCTGATTCTTTATTCAACCAAGAATCATTTGTATTGCATAATATTGTCTTTTGTTCCAAAACAACGCTTTAATACAAACATACTTAGTACATTACGTTATAAGAAGCTATATCCATGCACATACAGTTTGTTAATTTATAGAAGGGATTTTATATATAAAACAAATCGGTGGTGAAGTTGCAGTCAATCGAAAAAATTGCTAGTGAGCTAAATATACTTTCAAAAAGTCTTCATGTATAGAAATTAACTATTTCTGGGGATTGGGTCATTTTGAATGGGATTCTTGTTACTTTAAACAAAAATGTTAAATGATATCACAGGTAAATTACTGTTTTTGGGGTCAAGGAATCCATTTTTGACATTTATTTTTAACGCCAGAGGGATCTTTTTAACATTTTTTTGGGTTAGATCGCATTTATTCTCCGACCAAATGTAATTATCCCCCAGATTCCTTGAAAATTATAAATAACTTAACGATTTGTTAACCGATTTTTATAAACAAGTATGCGTTTTAATCATGACAGTGTGCACTTTCTGAACGATATATTAAACATTAGGATAATGCAAAAAAGTTTTGGCTAAAAACTTCTTCAAAATTAAAAAAAAAAAACCAAAAGTTTATGACAGGTTACATACATATATATAGATTTGGAAAGGCCATAGTCTCTCCTTTCCAAATACACAGAAAAATTCAAAATAGAATTATATTCAACCATTATTCAACTACCTTGTCCAAAATTTGACACAATTCACTCTAATAACAGAAAAAATATGCCTGTAGAACTAAGGAACAAATTTGGTCATTCATATGGGAGGTACAAGAAGGAGTGTGTCAAATGATTCGGTCATCTATGGGTCTGTCTACTTAACTTAAAAATGCTGGCACATTTTCATAATGATCAGTTAAAGTTTACTCGAGTTATCCTGCCCACGACCCATCCAGCTAGCCAAACAGACGGACATGGCTCAATGGCCTTAAGATACTTGGGGTCTAACACGTTTCCTTTAATGCGTTAAACTTTTATTTGTAACAAATGATATACATATACCTTCATCCCTAAGGGTGATGGTAAAAACCATTGTTTTTTCGTTGCATTGTGTAGCTATGAGTTAAATATGGTCCGAACGTCCCACAATTGTAATTATTTTGGCCAGAATATAAATATTGTTTGCATATCGATTGAACCAAAAGACTTTTATTTGAACAAATAAAAATTAAAAGTCTTCAAGTGAGTTTTATATTTCATCAGAAAAAATATAAGTCTCAGGCTGATTTTTATTTTCGATTTTGATTTGAAAAACTCATTGAATGATTTTTATTTTTGATTTCTATTTCAAAAAGTCTTCAATAATTATTATTGTGGGACTTTTAAAATAGAAATCAAAAATAACTCTTATTTCTGAGCGATAAAATATAAATCAGAAATAATTGTTATTTTGGGACTTTTAAAATATAAATCAAAAATAAGTCTTATGTTCGGAGAGATAAAATAAAAATCAGAAAATAACTCTTACAGAGGGACTTTTATAAATAAAACTTATAACAGTTACGGTCTCTGGTGTAAAGTAATTATGTGAGATAATCGTCTGGAATTGCTGGCAACCTTAAAAGTGTATCCGATAAGTTTCAAGGACAAAAACCGTGTGTGAATTTAGTTCAGCCATTTGGTAGTTTTACCTGAAAAGTTTTCCGGGAGATTTGAAACTTGGTCATTTTATATATTTCGATGTGATAATTCCAAATATCAAACGCCATTCGCGCTTCCGTATTAAAAAAAATGTCGCCGAAAATCTGTTTTTATGATATCTAATTTCCGACTTGAAATTTTGCAGAGATCATAAATAGACACTTCGTTGTATTTGTCACAAAAAATTATACCATTTGATGGAATTGCTATTATTTTAATACTTTTGTATGACATTTTTCAGTTTTCCCCTCTATCCCAGACCGGTGTTTCCTCAGTGTTTAAGCAAACGTCACAAAAACGTTCGTGGAATGTTTTACTAATGTTGTTCTTCAATACTGCCAACTGAGACCCATTTGAGTAAGTATTTAGAAACTCCGGTCCACGATTGACGGGAAACCTGAAAAATGACATACAAATTTATGATACTAACAGAAATTTCTTGGTTTCCGGACCGAACGTTTGAACAGCACATCATCAAATGGCATAATATTTTTGGGACAATATAACAAAGTGTTTGTTTATGATCTCTGACAAATTTCAAGCCTTTCTGTGCAACTTAGCTTAACAAACCGAAGAAAAATTTACTTTTTTATTTTCAAATAATACCGGGAAAATTCAAATTCCCGCGATTCCCCAGAGCACTAATATACGAAATGAAACTAGAGCAAGTAAAATTTACGTAGTAACTATTTTTTTCGTAAAATTAACAGTTTTGGCATAAGAGTGCCGCAAACTATCCCAATAGGAAATGTCTGTAAGACATCCTCAAGGATAGGTGCATGACCAAAGTAAATCGTTGATGACACGTAGGGAACCGTCCATGGTGTCCGCTTTGTCATGCACGACCTGATGCCCGACAATGGCTGTCAAATTGTCGTTACCAGTGCTTAATAAGTTTTAATCACAAATTGAAGTAGTTTTATTTTATTTTATTGAGAACGTGCGATACATGTACCGTCGAACACTGCTATTAACAGAACATTTTAATAAACTGAACATTTTTACGTCCTCTTTCGTCTCTAAATTTCATGTCGTTAATGTCCCGTTCCATTGCATTCTTATTTTTGATGCACTACAACATTGGTATTTTGTCGTTCAGCTTGTCGTCAACCGAGTGTTTTGATGACAAGTACATACGTTTTTTACATTTTGTCTTGAGGACAGCGTTGACGACAAAGTCGTGTATGACGATACTTCTAGGATTATACATATACGCCTACTTCTATTTATATAAATATATAGATGTCGGAGTATATGGGAAAAAAACTTCTACAGACCATATATAAATTTTATAACACTTTAAGGAGCTATTAATGCTTATAAATTTTCTATAGTTTTGTATTTTGTATGAAAGTGTTTTCTATAGTGGAATGAGTCAAAAATGATTTATAATCAAAAAACTGAATTGATGCGCCATTTTTCCAATATGGCGGCGCAAGCGACAAAGATACGAGGTCGCAAACTTGAATATATAAAATTACCAAGTTTCAAAACTCCCGGAAGAGTTTCCATGCAACCCTTTTTTTTGCAACCAAATGACTGCACTTATAGGGACTAAGCTATGTGCGTAAATTAATATGTGGGATATTAAAACGTTATATGTTTCAGTAAACTTGAGGAAAGAGAATGATTTTTACCCCACCATTAATTTCCATTCTTAAATTCTCATTTTATTCGAAGTATAAACTACATAAAATTCATTCTATGTTTAAAAGAGACTAAATTGTCGTTCCTGATGGCGTCTATGCAAACTGGCCTTTCCTTCGACAAACATCACGGTGAACGTAATAAAGACAGTGTATTTTCGAAAGGAGAATTTTCATGGTAGAGGAGCATTGGCACAGGATTCAAATTGGAATTAGTAACATAATAAGATGATCTTTAAGATTATAAGTTGTCCACAGCAACAGCGCAAAAACTCTATGTTAGTAAAAGCTTCTTCGGAGTCGTCTAAAAAATGTAAGTCCCGCTGGCTTAAAAGAAGAACCGTGTTAATTCACAATAAATCGAGAAGCTATCCCATACCATTCATGGAGTGGACAAGATCAAAAAATTGTTTGAAATTTTCGGGCAAAAGATCGAAAATATACACTTTTGTCAACTAAGTAAACCTATGTCAGCTTCTCCGTCAGGTATATAGGTCCACGCTATATCTTATCGATGACAAGGTTACGAATTCCGCATTTTGGTAACAATAACATTGCGGACGTAATTATATCCCAGACGAACATCATGTCATCGCAATTGACTTACCGGTAGTGGTGTGTATAAATGTTGTCACACTGATAAGAGTTTTCTCTTCGAATCTTTGCCCTTCAGTGTAACTGACATTGGAGACTTTTAGCAAAGAAAAATGTTAATTATGTATTTGAATTACTCTAACTTCTCTAATAACCGGAAACATTTACATCTACTTGAATTGATTTTAATTTATTCATAATCAGATATTTAGTAGTTGTGTCCTACATTTTCCCGCTTCAGTTTACTCTCATTGTAGTGGATTTAAGCACAAGGCCGCAACCCTGCCAATTGTTGAAGTAGCACTTCCACAATACCTAACAATGAGACTCGCTTTGCTACCTTATCGACAGGAGCGATCGCAAAGGTGTCAAATTTCGCCGCATCCTACTAATGAGATTTGCATGTAAATTCTAAATGGTTTACGGGATGTCAAAGCTATTTTTGTTGATGTTTTTCTTTTACAAAAAAAAAATTGAATTGCGAGCTAGATCGAAATAGCTAAACTTGATCGCATTCTGTCTGCATTTGTCGCCATTGCATCAACGTATCACATATTATAAATTAAAGTTTTTTATTGTCCACTCGACGATATATAGAGACAACAAAGACTAGAGTAATACGACTGTAGGTAATGTTATTATAAAGTAATACTCGTATTCAGTTTTTTGGACTGAAGAATATACAAAAGACTCTCCTCGTACAGTTAGAAATGTGTTTTTTTTTCTTATGTAAGGGACTCCTGTAGAATATAAAAAAATTAAACTTTCGATAATTTCTAAATAAATTACAGGAAATTAGTTTGAAATAATTAATATTAATTGGATTTATAATTGAATCTAGCGTACTGTTAAAGCTTCGAAGCATAATTGGGTAAACAATAAACAGTAAATTTTTTACTCGGATAAATATACTCTGACTAGCTATGAATTCGTGATGATTATCTTTGGACCACTGTGCGCTGCATCGTGTCGGATCCTCCGAAGGAAACACAATATGAAAACTCTTCACGGTCCTTAAGTATTCGCCACTTACGTTGTTCGTCTGCAGTTCTACCTGTGCCTATATTACACATCCATACACACACACACATTTGCTTGTTTGCATTTGGTTCTGCTGTCCTTACGACTGCAAGGGGGCCGATTAAAGTGCCGTTGCAGACGTTGCTATTCTGTCATCATCGTGCTGGCTGTATTTGTACGAGTTGCAAATGTGATGTATTAAATTACCATGCAGTGGCACACAATAGGAAAAGGAAACTCCAAATAGGTTAACGTACTCTGGGACTCCTACCCGCCCCATTGCTTTATGAGTCGGTGTGTGCGCATTGTTTCATTCATTCACATTAGTCTCTTTGAAATTAAAGCAATGTCTGACTGACGAGTAGCTGAGTTGGAACTGTTAAAGCTCTGCAGTGTACTGTAATGAAAATGAAACAAAAAATAAATTGCATATGGAGTATTAAGATTTAGAAATACTAATATAATTTAAATGGGTCCCTATGAGTGGCCTATGATGTCTGGTAGCCACAATACATTAACCAATTTTGTGAATACAGCCCAAATATCCTTCGTCCCTGAACCTTCGTTTTGCCCCAAACTTATTAAATAGTACAATTTCGTGAGCTATGGGTTTCGAGACCATTACTTTGGTTTCATTATTGTAGAGAACTTTTTGATCTCACTATGTGACAAAGCATAAAGCGAAGTAGTAGACGTTTATTTTGCATATAGTGCCACGCCTATTACCATTTTCAATTCGACTATGTACATTCATAACGGATTTCCTGACCTTTGTCGTGTTTTCAGATAACTGATTATAAATATTTATGGAACTAATACAACATTGTGAAGCTCTTACTGTTATATTTATTCAGATATCTATTGAAATAGAAACTCACATAAAATGTCAAAGCTCTCACATTTATATTACTTCAGATATTTTGTATAATATATTATAGCCTTTTGTCCCCAAGATTGGCAGTTTGATGCTGATAAAATTTCAAGAAGATCGCTTGTAAGCGCAAACATAACGTTAAAACGGGTTATTACAGTTTCACCTCCCTTCCAGGGCCCATCTAATACTTAAACGGTCGAATCCGCTTAATTAAACACTGTGTAATTGACAATAAAATCGCTAAATTGAAACAAAAGGGTTCGAATTAATAAATTATGCGTTTTTTTCACATGCGTCAATGCGGTTAATTGAAACTCCGCTTAATTGAAAAATTCCTTAGTTGAAATAGGAATATTTTCGCAAATTAGATAACCTATACATGAAAGCATGTTTTTTGAAGGATTTCCCAATACCTATCTATGTTAAATCCAAAAAATTTTCCAGATCGATCCATTAATTCACTGTCCACGAACATTTCAATTTTTATAACACCCGAGATGACCAACTTTGGAGGGCCACCTTAGCCAGTAGGGATCCAAAACACCTCAGCTTTAACCGTGTGTAATTTCATCAGGATACCATTATCCGTTCACAAGTTACAAAATTAATTTTAAAAAACGTTTTCGCACCACTGTGCATCCAAAATATTTCTTTTATTGTTTTATTCTTTTTTTTTATAACGTAATACATGTGGTACTAGTATTTTAAATTATATAGGATGACCTAAAGAACTCAAATCGACAAAAAAAATTTGATGTGCTATGACCATCGATTAAAAGTTGGTTTAAGCCCACTGTGAACTATAAGTTTATATGTCGCTTTTATTACTTGATACGTTCGTTAGGACTTTTAGAACTATTTGGCAGAGGATGACAAGTGTGACCTAAGTTGAAGTCTATTAATTTTCTATATAAAATGTTGATATGCCCATATGTCTTTATGAGGTTTCAAAACTTTAAATAGGATTCCTGTAAAATTACGAATATTTGACATATGTATTAACTTTTGCCATAATGATATATGAACAGTCGAAACTCTCTATTACGAACTCCTATATAACGAAGTTTTCTTTATTGCAAAGCAATTAAAGGAACACTGTGTTTTGGGTCTACTTTGAGTGTATTATAATCTCCATATAACGAATTTCCCTATAGCGAATATTTCCTTATAACGATGCATTTTTGCTACCGTAACTTCAAGATTGAAGCGTTTTTAATCTCCATATAACGAATTTATTCAAATTGAGAGTGTATTTTGGGGAACCAGCAAACTATGCAAGTGACAACTGGAATCTTTACCATCTCTCGCATTTCATGCAGTCGCTATCAGTTTGCTTTTTTTTAAACAGATTCAGATGAATAAGAAGAAGAATCTGTCGATATTGTGAAACCGTTACCCACATATGGACAATTTTCTTCATCAGTTGAAGGTTTCCGTACCTATTTGGAAATGAAAACCAACGTACCAAATACTGTTAACTTCTCTAAATGTATTAGAAAATTATATTGAAGAAGAAAAGTGGAAAAATGTTCTTCAAACCAAAATAACTGACTACTACAAATAAAAAATGTCAAAAGGAACAAAATTGTTTTTCTTCTCTATATAGCGAATTTTCTTTATAGCGAAGTAAATATCCAGTCCCTTGGAATTCGTAATAGAGAGTTTCGACTGTATATAAAAAAGCCATTTATGTTTAAAATATACCCGACCAGAGCTACGCATTCTGCAAAAGAACGCAGGACATATTAATTAACACACCGAAAGAAATCAGATAAGACCGTCGCAAAATGTAATGTACTTACGCCCTTCAATAACACACTTGTAGATCGGTTCAGAACTAATATCAGTGTATAAAAAACGATGGAAATTTCCACCATTTTCTAAATCGACAGCCACAATGATAAATGAAACATTTCATCAGCATTAACATTTCATAATTCATTTTTTATATTTTTGATATTCGCATCCACCACCTTACACTCTTCTTCTTCCAACATACGCTCTTCTTCCAACCTGCCGTCGCACAGTGGGGTATGGGACCCCCAAAACGGAGATTAATTAAAAAATGAAAATTGCGATTTCCAATTAAAATTTTGTACTCAATAATTGTACACAGGATACTGATTCAATAGATACTAGAATCAATTACATATGTTGTTTATTTAAAGTTATATTTTCTCTCAAACATCGGAAATTTTTTAGATTTTTCTAAGTGTAGCGAAAAGTGAAATATATGTATTTTGGAGTGAAAGTTTTGCCTTTTAGTCATTTAAAAACCTATTTATTGATATGGATCATTCAACGTCAGCTATTAAAGAACAGGAATAACAATTAGTTGTATACAATAAATATGTTTAATTATTTTTAATAATTTTTGAAAAAAATGGCCTAAATTTAAGGTATTTTTGAAATGTATGTAGATTTTTAAAATGGTTCCGGGTAAAACCATGTTGAAAAATTAACATAATTGTAAAATATAACATTGCTACTTACATAATCAAGAAAAACATTTTGCGCGTTTTTGCGCCAATTTGTTTTATTAAATAAATTGTGATGTTAGACACTCCTGCGAAAACGATGGAAAATTCGTTTGGTTTGATTTGGCCTTATTTTCTTTGTTTTTGCTGTTTTGCAATTTGTTGTTGAGCATTAATTTTTAATTATACCCTACATAAGGCAATATATGCTGATTTGTCTTGATAATATTGAAATTTAAAATATGGTTAAATGACGTTATTTCACAACAACTCTAGAGTTTATAGCCGTCACAGCAAATTTTTTCAAAACGTTAAAATATCAACATATTTTTGGAAAATTAATTCAGAACTGATTAATTACAAGCACTAAAACAAGTTGTTCATGCTAAATTCAGAGAAATACCTTCTAACTAGTACAAGTTTCTTTTATAAAATGTGATTCATTTCGAGGTTTGTTTTTTAAATGGTTTTATTTGCAAAACACGAGCGACTGATTGCGAATTGTTATTTGACTGGTATTTAATATTGTATGACATTTTGTCATGAAGTAACTGAAATGGAACAGCGTCTCCAAAAATTATTTTTTTAAAATATTTTTTTCGTGCCCTTCGCTCAACAAGTAGTGTGCATAATAGACTATCTGAAAGCTCTATTGTCAATATCATTCTCAAATTTTTGCCTCAGTGTACGTTATTGGATAATACGCAACCAAAATTACCTCTTCCATTCTACAGAGAGGAGAATGTTGCGGAGACCGTTACTAAAGATACCATCAAGTCGATTAGACACCGTGAGCATTCTGTGCACGCTTTACATTAGATATGCACCAACTTGAAATGACGCTGTAATGATGATTTCCCATTGGCAGTTCTTCCTTTCCCAACGCCTCCGCCCCACCCCGCCGAGATTGCTCTATGCAGATACTTATTCAAATGTATACAGCCTTTTGGTCCACCCTGTATATAAATACCTAAATGTATATACATATGTACATAAGCATTTATATATATTTAAAAATTTAAAACATAAGTCTTTATCAAATTTCAAAGAAAACGGATACGAACCGTAGCTTTTATAAAGGTTTGATTCTACTACAATATATATACATATAAGTATATATATGGGGGCTATACGCAAATGCGGACCGATTTCTTAAAAACTTTAAACCAATCGATCTTATAGCAAAAGGATCATCTGTGCCAAATTTGGCTAAGATCTGACTCTTCCTTGAATTAATCTCCGTTTTGGGTGTTCAATACCCCACTGTGCGTCGTGTTATTAAATAGTCGGCAGACGCATACACTCATAACACATATGAGTTTATGTTATGTTCTCACTGTAGAAAAAGAAATTGTTATAACTATGTATAGTTTTTTCATTACTTTGAGCTTCATTATAATATAAAAATCCAAGAAACACTTGAAAAAATAATATTGGCATGCAAGAAATCTTATTTACCGAAAAAATGAATTTCCTTTAGTGTCGATACAACCTCATGGGACGAATGCTCAAACAAGACTTTGTTTTCGTTTAATGGGTGAGCGATTCGTGTATGTCTCTCTCGCCCATGGGCTATGTTATGCCGACCAGCGACCTGTGAATAAGGTGGATGAATTATTTTCTCTTATTTCATTTCGGTGAGCTGCCAGGTAGGCTGATGACTATAAATTGATTCTCTTACGATCGTTTGCACAATGTGAAACTTTAATAATTTACGTTTTTTGACATAAATTGCAATTGCTTTTATACATAAAGTAATTAATAAATTAATTAATTAAATTGAAAAAATTAATCATACTTCAGTAATAAGTAAAAAAAAATTAAACAAAATCTGAGAAACTACGGAAATATTGTAGGCAAGAGATTAAAAGTACACTTTTGAGCTAATCTGATGGCAAATAGAAACACACCCGAGAGAGAGATGCGTTATCTGCAATTTTTGTGATTCCCTTTTGGAATTGCCATTGGCGTTCACATATGCAATTCAGTGTTTGCAATTTTTGTAGTCATTATTGCTTCTTCTTACATTGTCGGTTGAAAATATACGTACAAATAAAATAATTGCGGAGTAAAAATTATGTAGAAACAATTAATTACGTATAAGAAAAATATATTTTAATAATAATATAAATGGAATCCTTTCATTTCGCGCCCAACGAACACAAAAACACAGAGAAATATTAAAATTATGCACAGCTAACTTCAGGTTTAAACGTGCGAACGCGAACACAAAACATACTTCTTACCTCACTCTCTCACGAACTCACTATTGTAGCAATTAAAATTGCGTAGTGTAAACACACTATATGGAACAAACACTACGTCTGTTCGATCGAACCAATGGTTGTGATCATACTCGTGTTGTGCCATACATGTTTTATAACAAAACTGGTTGCCAAAAGACAAGAAGGGATGAAATCAGGCCAACATGTTGAATAAACAAAATGTAGTTGTTCAATCAATATAAATTTAGTTCTAAACTAAGTGTCGTCGCGTTAGGTAGTTATGTGTACACATCCACGTTATATCGGGCAACATCGCATACATATGTGATATACGAAAACCATGAAACTAGAAAAAACAAAACGAATAACCAATAACATTTCCGTGCAATAATTAAAGAACGAGAAAAACAAATAATTACCAGTACGCGAACAAAACAAAAGTACCTGATTTTTAAATTAGACTTAGGTAGTTCTAAGAAAACAACATCCCTCTCTCCGAGAGCGTGGTGCGTGCGTGTGTGTGTGTGTAATAACAAAGCTGACTTACACGGATCATTCTTGCTCAAGGGATTAGCAGCAGCAACTGCAACTAGACAATATCATGAAATACATTAGAAATGAACACAAGGAATCCTACACTTTGGTAGCTCGGAAAAGATACACGAATAAGCTGCTGTATGTACAAACGAATTCTTCTATTTATACATTAGTCTTGGATTTTTATGTAATGGGTTAAAAGGGCCCGCGTATTCATTTTGAAATTTCACCAATTTTCTTGATCACTTCTAATGAATAATGATATATGAAACTACTTCAATGCAATTGCTCCATATGTGGGATGAGCAATCAGTTGTGTGGAACGCTGATGCCTCCTGATTGCTAGAACAATGTACATATGCATGATTGCCTGACCTGGACTGTAAAAGCGATGCAAAAATGTTATGGTGTTCCATCATATATGCATGTTCCGTTTGCCTACGACGCTCATGTTGACTTTGGTGGTTATTTTACGTTCCAAGTAAAAATGTCGTTAAAGTTAATATTAAGTCCAACTAAATAATTTGTGCAGCAACATGTGAAAATTGTAGTGTAACAAAAAATATACTTAGTGGTGAGCGTAATCAAAAAAGGCAAACTCAGTTTGCAATAAATGCCTATATATGCTTAAGACAGCTTTTACAGCGTTATGGGTCTTCTATAGCAGTAGCGACAAGTCTTAACCAATCAATCGCGGGCGTTTTCATCGAACGGTTATTAGGAATATGAAATAAACACTCCAGCACTGCCGGTCTTACGCTCACCAAAAGACTACAAAGTTATTCGCATGGTTTGAAATAACGAAACGAATTCATACATACTACGTGCACGTTAGGCTGACCTCTAATTTGTTCCGTTTAAAGAATAAATATTCCACATTTGTTTAGTTTAAAAAATACATATTCCCAAAATATATCAGTAGCCTTTTGTGAGCTCTACACTAGGCATTTTTTCTAATTCTACTTAAAAAAATTGATAAGTAGTGTAAGTAAATTTTATACCGAGCAGTTAATGTGGGAAACATTTCTATCTTCTATGGAAGGTGGGCTCCCACCAAAAAAGTATGGTTCCACTTCAAATATGTAAACTTATTTTATGAATATATGTCAAATACAACACAAACTTCTTGAAATAGTCTTATACAGTACGAGTACGTTTATTTTAGAATATTTTTTATTAAGACAACTGGACATCACTTGTGATCACATTTAAGTAAAATAAAAGACAAGACCGAACTTTACGTTTTTACCCTATTTAGGATACGAGGAATCGAACTGCATCATTAGTTTTTTGAATTACAATGACGGTTTCATACAATTTTTTTTTTACTTTCACTAATACAATAGCATTTTTTTTTAATTTTTCGACCTTGACTCAGTTTTAACAGCCACTAACTTCTGTTCGGTTGGTGGTACCAATACAAAGTTGCTCCAAATGTTTTGGGCATGAACTTTTCTTAACTCCAAAAAAAAAAAAAAGATTTGATTCAGAAATCCAGTAAAAAGTAATTTTCATAATTTGAATCTTATACAAAATACCAAGTATATGACACCGTACGTGACCATTTATGAGCCTTTAACGAAACTATACAAAAGTGATAGTAGTGACCATGTAAATTAAAACTGCATTCTTATTTTTACCAATTTTTATTCAAGGACATTTTTGCATATATTTCTTCTGAAAAGTCAAAACAAAAAAAATAAAAATAAATTTCTGATATTTTTATAAATTTATTTATAAAATATATATTCAATAAATAAATAAAATTTCTGATCTGTCTTTTTTGAAATTGATATGCATATCATCATTGTAAAACTTAAAGAAACGCATAATAAATCGAAAAATAAAAAAATCTATCGTATTAGCAAAAACAAATAGAACAAATTTTTGTATGAAACCGTCATTGTAACTCGAAAAACTATTGATGCAGTTCGATTCCTCGTACCCGAATGAGGGTGAAATCGTCCTCTCCGGTCTTGTCTTAGATAATTTTTGGTAAAAACTATCACAGTGTAATTAACAATCAAAACATCAAAATTACAGAAAAAAATGAAGAAAAACTTAAAAAGTAGTATGTATTTCAGACATCACTTCAAATTCATTGTATTGTTACTAATATAGTCCTTTTTTTATTATTTCACAATATACTACAAATTTGTACATTAAATATGGGTTATAAATTCATTTATGTTTGTTATACTCCGTAACTAGTTAGCTTGTTCGTTAAATTGAGTGTATTTAAATCGCAATTCCACTGTATATATTATAGTGTTTGTTTCTATAACTTTTGACATTTAAAATAGTAAAATAATTTTTAGAATAAACACGAAATTTTGAAATTTTATCAGGTTGCAAAAGTTATAGTTGCATCCACCTTCTGGGCCGTGGAAGTCAGGCAAAAGCATCCCGATACAAAATATATGGATTAATACCGAAATCGAGCAATACAGGAGTAATGAGTTGGTATATACACAGTTCCATTGGAACGGATGTGACCAAGTTACTCACATTTTTGGTTATAATAAATAGAAAATGTATTATTAAAAAAAAGCTGTGAGTCCCAGAGATTATAATTTTTAAAACGTTTAATAACTGAATAATTTTGATGTAGGTAATTGGTTAAAGAATTTTTAGTTGTGTTAAATATCTACTGTTCGGTAAAAAAACTAATTATTTTAAATAAAAAACTTTGTATCAAATGAGTCAGGCGTGACACCATTTTGCGTCAGGTGTGACCTAGAAAAACCAAAACTCCAAAAGTTTGAATAAATTAAAGTTTCTATTGTTTTTAATTATATAACCAGAGGTAAACATATAAGAAAATATGTTTATTCGTTACCTGTAGTATCGTACACATCAGTACACTGCAGGAGAGTATGTGTTTTAAAGACATATTATTAAATGTAGATAAGTAGTGCAGAGACTGCATCCATCTTCTCTTTTAAAGCTACGCATTTTTTGAACATTGTAAATTGGCTTAACGCCTATCGTTTCTGCACAACGTCGTCTTCAGATGCGTAATTTTTTTTTTTCAAAAAGGTATTTGAAACGGTGCCGTCGTGTTTTCATAATACATTCTTCGGCTTTAATCGCTGGGCATAACGTTCCTATTAAAATTGCTTCCTATTTTAAGCATATTTTGTGATTTTGACATTATTTTTTTTGTTCGTATAAACAAGTGTATTTGCAACTTTGGTTTTTTAAAATGTAACAGCCAAATCATGTTTTACACAACTGTGAAATGTTAAACGTTTATTAATCTTTTAACGCGCTTTCTTATTCAATAAGTAAACAAAACATAAAAAAGAGGTGCTTTTCAACCACCACCGATTACGACCCTGGACATACTGCCTAAAGCTAATCCAATAAAAGCAGCAAATCTAAAGGCGATTGTAGAAAAGTTTCCAGACTTACGAGCTGATGGTGGATTCCTCTATTCTAAAATCTGCAGCAAAGTTATTGCAGCAGATCGCAGATTTCAACTAAGTCATGGAAGTGAAAATAAGCTGACCAAACAATTATTTTTGCCAGAATGTTCCGGTAGACTTTAAAAAGATCATGATTTTCAAGAAAAAACTGTGCCGAGCTTTTGGGTCTGCTGACATTCTACTTTACAAAATGAGAAATCAAAATATAAGAACACGATTTAAGGAATACACGGACTACCATGTGCCATCCGAAACAGTTTTTTTAACTAAACATTTAAAAATATTATACGACTGCATGGACAATATACGAGCAAAACTAAAAAATTAATTTATATGGATGTCAATCGATGAAACTATAGATGCAACAGGCAGAAATGTGGCAAACAATTTAGCAGGCGTATTAAGGTAATTGCAAGTGAGAAATTTTTACTAAATACAGCAGCCTTGGAAAGGGCTAATTACTCAACAATTGCTAGACTGTGGGACGACGCCATCAAAAATCTGGACGTCAACTTCACTAAGAATAATGTTTAGCTTTTTGTGACGGATGCAGTTCCATACATGGTAAAGGCTGCAAAAGCTATAGTGGCATTTTATTCGATAGTGACGCATGTGACATGTTTTGCTCATGGTGTCCATCGATTGTGTGAATGTATTAGGATTTTTTATGAAAACGTAAATAAAACTATTGCTAATGTGAAGAAGTTATTTTTAAAAGCTCCATGTAGAGATGAACTTTTTAAACAAATGTTTCCAGACCTTCCATTACCTCCAGAAGCTATAACAACACGATGGGTAACATGGCTTGAAGCAGTTAACTAATATGCCAACAATTATGAAGACATTTTATAGGTCCTAAGTGCATTAAACGATGAGGATGCACAATTTAATAAAACTTCAAAGGATGTCTTGACAGACCCCCAAACTAGATCTGACTTGATTTATATTGCTTTAAATCACAGTTTTATTGCAAAACATATTTTGCAAACATCAGGTCTTACTCTTATTGAACAAGTTCAGGTGAATGAAGAAACTTTTAAATTGATAGATAACACAGTGCAACACATTTTTTCGGGGGGAACCAAACCAATATCAAACGATAGCATTTGACGTCGGTAACAAAACCCTAAACTCCATTTTGCTCCAATACGTCGCGAATTTTTTTACAGTGGTTTAAAGTTTGATTTTTTTGGTCAAAAGTCGAATATTAAAACAATAAGGGGAATATTTTCTCGGAACATTTTAACCCTCCAGCTCCCATCCGTATAGGACATTTTTAACCCAATTTTGAAAAACTGTTTAAAAGTCAACTTTGGACGGAGGTCAAGGATTAGAATATTCTATAGAAATTGTCTCCGGAAAACTTCACTAGGAGTCACCGAAGACAAATAACCTCTATGAGTCAAAGGTAAATAAAATCAAAATGAAATGTTACTGAAATGTTAAGAAGTCTATTTTCAGGCAAACAGTGCAACGCACTTTTTCGGGAGTGAGCCAAACCAAAGTCAAACAATATCATTTGACTTCAGTAACAAAACCCTAAACTACATTTTGCTCCAATAAGTCACAATTTTGGTTTACAGTGGTTTAAAGTAAGATTTTTTTGGTCAAATGTCAAATAAAAGAAAATGATAAATCATGTGTAAAAATAGATTTGGGATAGTTCATGACTTCGGAGACCTACATTAAAATTTTCCGGGGAATATTTCCTCAAAAATATTTATTTCTATTTTATTTTACTCAACATTTGTGTATGTAATTTTACCAAAACTACTAACAAAGTCTGAATTTAAAATAATATTGTTTTTTTTTTTTAATTTTTAAGCTGTTTTTTTATTTTTAATAAAAATATTTCTAATTCATATGAAAAAAATTGTATGACTTTAATTTTTTAGGGCATGTTTTTGTTGACTTTTAGGTCATATTTTGCCATTTTTCAGGTCATATTTTATGCGCATAAAACACGATTTTTAGGGCATATTTCCGGTTGCCCTGGTAATCACAGTTTTTTTTTTAAATAATTAATTTTCTATTTATGAATTATAACGAAAAATGTGAGTAACATGGTCATCCCAATTTGTCATCCCAATGGAAATACCCGGCTAAGTCTATAAATAAATTATATCGTCGTTGTGCTTCAAAAAGGGCTCAAGTCCACATTTTTTTGTAAAATGGACTTAATGATGCAAAGGTGTCTCAAAAGTCATAGTCTACGCCCGTAAAAAAATTACATGTATATTTAAAGTACTTTTGTTGTCATTACAACAAAACTATTCATTTTATGTAAAAAAAATACTTTGTCGTCAATAACTCAGAAACAAAAGTAGTGGACTTGAGACCTTGAGAGAGACCTTTTGCAGCACACCAACGATATAGACATACATATGTATTTATTTTAGCAACGAAATCACTGTCACTGAATTATTAAAATTTATGGGTTTCATCATCAGCCGGTACGATTTTTAAATACAAAAAAAAGGAATAACAGACATATGGGTAAATACTGGGAAGAATCTACACTACTACACTGTGGCATCATTAGCTTAATCATTTTTCACACTTCTTTTTAAGAAACATTTGAGTTAGTGGAATTTGCTGTTCGAGTAAAACTAGACTTTTAATAAATAACAAAACAATATGATAGTGAAGATACATTTAAGGAATTCACAAGGTGTACTAAGGTTGTTGGTTATAAGAAACTACAAGACCTCCAATAGCACATATGTAAACACCCTGTTGTAAATTCATATACATACTACAATTACCAATAAATTAACTAAACTAAACAAAAAATTTTAATTTTTAATTACCAGAAATTGTACTTTTTGGCACCATAAATTTTACTTTTTGGTACCATAAATTGTACTTTTTGGTTCATAAAGTTTTACTTTTTAGTACAATAAATTGTAGTTTTTGGTACCAAATATTTTACGGCGTACTATTTGGTACAATAAATTTTACTGCTTGGTACAGAAAACTGTACTTTTTGGTACAATAAATTAAACAATTTGGGAAAACATAAACATACAACACATTTGTATAGAAAAAATCTACTACAGTTTTACAACTAATGTACAACTTTAGCACATACGACACATACAACAGTTAGGACACTCTTGTGAACACCCTAAATGTACTAAATGGAACTAATAGTACTATCTCGAAATGTTAATGCCCTGCTCTTAATGTTATGATCCTGCAATGAATTATGCGTCGGTGACGGATTCAACTGTACAAAACCTTCAGATAAATGCCAAAACCTTTTGTATTAAAGTTTACCGAGTTACCTAAATAGGCCTGCCATTGAATGTTGCCCAAACCCGAACGCAACAAATTTGAGCTTATCTTTTTTGCTTTAACATTCGACAGGGCAACCACAAAATGTATTCGAGTTACAAATATGGAACATGCGGATGTTAGCTTCTTTAAACAGTTATGACTTACTTTTTGTTAACCTTTGAGCGGTTGAAACGACCAAATTAACCCCTAAAAGATATAAGAATCTATGGCAATCCTTGTTTTGATGTCCGATTGTCTTTCAACAAATCTGCAAATTAGTTTGGCCACCTTAGATATGTTCTAGGGGATGTTTAGATATTTTCTTGTAAGGCGTCGCGATTTGGTTTTTCTTCATCCCTAATTGTTTCGAATGATTATATCCTTAAGCTTTGTTTGTGCGTTTTCCTTTATGTAAACCGTTGATGCCGTCGTTGCCCTTCCGCGACACAGTATAGACCATAGCCATAGAAAACCTGGTTTCAACCCATTTCCTGTGCACTAAAGAGGGTGAGGAAGACGATCATCGTTGGCACCATCACCACCATCGTAATTTAGCATATCTTAATGTGCGGACATTTAACGGCTGTTTGCATCTTTGCCCGTCTATTGTTGTTGGAATTTTCTCACAGTTTTCCACGGCTGCCGGTAATGTCTTTGCATATGGAAAAGCATTCAATTGGCAATAACATTTTATTGAGAACCGTCATTTACACCCAAAGCAAAATGTTGGTAGTAGTTAGTTGCTATTGTTTTCCAAGCTTTAACACCTTCCTAGGGCAATATGATCATATTATGCATCATATATTCGATCGTTGTCACAGTTCCCACTACATTGTCCAATCTCAGGATGGGCGTAACTGTCTGCTGAATTATACTAGTGAAATGTATAATATTAATTGTCAGACCAAATATACATAGAGTGGGTGAGGGAGAGAACCCGTAATGAAACTAGTTGACTATTTGCAAAGAGTAACAAAAATTAATTAGAGTGCAGCGACTCCTCGTACCTTTTGTCTTCTTATCGGAGAAGGAGATCGTGTGTTGAAATTGAACAATGTCCTCCACAGGGCTCTTGAATTATACTGGCAACGTGAACATTTACTTATAATGTGTTTCATTAATATCCCCTTTTCCTCTGTGTGTCGCCAACAGAACTACAATATTATTGTTCTTACTCATTTTCATTTCTCTCTGATTGTGAGATATATTTTCTCAATTTTATTTGTGCTGAATACATGTTTCCACCCGTTGTTTCACAGCATTGTCCTTCTTTCCTTTTCCTGTCCCTTCGGTCCTTGCAACCCATTATTAGGCTACGTGTTAGAACCTTAAGTATAGTTATGGGAATTTTAAAAATGTATATCCATTGCATAGTTTCTCGGAGTGTTTGCTGATAATATCAACATTTGTACACTCGCACTCATCGCAATCACAAAAAACATACATAAAAATACATACTAATTATGGCTCTCCCGGGAATTGACTTGACATTACTGAAAAAATTCCCAGTACAATCAGAAGAAATCACTTCCTTTTCAAAGCGACGCCCCCAATCTACAGACACTACTGAGCTTGATTCGTAAAACATGTGTATGTGTGTTTAGGTATGTGCTTAGGTTCCCTGCAAATGTATAAAACTGCCAGAATTCCCACACTTAGTATGCAAGATATTCATGATAGCAACGCGCCTCGTCATTTAGTGCTAAAGTGACGTAAACAGATTGATTGTGTGATAGCGGAAACCCGAAGGCGATATCGCTATCAATAGGGAAAACAGCGTTCCGAAACTCTGCACGGCCAGATACGATGATTGCATATTTTCGCCAGTTGATTGAAGGCCTAGACCACAGGTTACAGGTGGTGGGGTATCATTTGAATTGATTTCACAAAACGAATGGTAAACAGAGTTCTTTGTCGCTCTTGGAGTCTTCGTAAAAATGTGAACTAGGTGAAGAGTTCGTTGTAATGCCTCTAGGGTGCTGCTCGGCAGCGGCAACAGATGCTGCAGAGTAACAATAATTGATGCGTATCGTATAAATTCTTTGTTTGCACTACATAGCCACTTAAGATACTTCACCTCATTCGTTCATTTTCCTTCATCGCTCATTCCCCTTAGTTTTGTCAGGGTGTCAGCACTTGTGGCAAAGTTTTAACGTTCCTCTTGATGTACAACCATTTGGGTGCCGTTGCTGCTACACAGTCATGTTAAGGTGTTAATTTATTTGTCTCCTTCCGAGTGGCAATGACGATATTATAAAGACAAGAGAAACCAAACCGTGCGTCACAAACGGAACGTCGCTTCAACTGAACTAACAAAATATGTACACTAGGACATGTTTGTTTGGGGCGCAGCTGCTGCATTACAATGAAATGCCTGCAACGGGGACACTATCTCAATTCAACGGTTTGGAAACATAGAGCAAACCTCTTGGGGATGCTCTACGTGGCGGTGATGTTTATGTTGTGTGTCGTCACCAGTTCTATTTCCCGTGTAAAAGGGATTCTTATGCTCGTTGAATGTGCTTCTTAACATGATTACATTAGGAGTTGCTTGCATTTGCAGAAAGTGCTATCAAATATATGTAGTTGCATAACACGTTGCGACTTACTAACATAGATGCATAGTTGATTTTGGCAAAAGCGTCAACAGCGCCAGACCGTAGGTTTCAATTTTTTAATTTTCTCAGGTCGATTGCGTGGAAATATGTCACTTGAAAATTAATCTGATACTAAATTAAAAAGTAGCAGTGAAATTAATTTATTAAATGCTTTGGTTTTTTTTTTTTTGTTTGTATTTCAGGCGTCAGCATGCATTTACACCAAATAGCGCACAGAATGGTGGCGGAAGTTTAACACACAGCCCGGAAAGATTACGAGGAGCTACGCATGATCTCTTTGAACTGCTGGAGAGAGTGCAGTGTTCCCGCCTTGAAGACCAAAGATGCGAACTCCCGCCATATTTTACACAGGTAAGTCCCACTAGACTTAAATGTCGGCGTGCATTTCAGCCAATAGACTTTATAGTAAATTTAAGGGCAACTGTGAAGCAATAATTATGGGGGAAGTGCTAAGAGTGCCAAGGCTGCCAACAAAATAAAATCCATTTGGCTTGGCTTAAACTCATGGCTGTACATAAAAACTTGCTGTAGTTTTCCCTTTTCTATTTATTGACTGACCACCGTCAATCATCAGGAGCGAAAAAATCTCGTAAAACGAATACATAATTAGTTATTGTAATCAGCGTATTGTAGAAATTTAATTTTACATTGGAGTGTGTTAAGGCCGAACATAATGTGACCTACATGCATTCAAGGAATGTGCGCTTCAGAGGTTGCTTATACGACAGTTTACTAGATTCATCTGATTTGCTTAGTCGTTCAAGGAATGCGCGTTCCAGAGGTATCCTCTATGATTTTTATTAGTTACAGCCACATATTCTAGCCAGACGAAGAACTCCAGTAATAATCTTTTTTTTAATCCATTAATACTTTTTCAAATCGAAGCAAATCCATAACTTGAACTTTTCGGCACTTTCTTCAATTATATTTATGTAAATAAAATTTTTCGCTCTTAAGCGTCCAACATAAATGTCTCGAAAAAATTATATTTACGTAACGTTTGCTAATGATTCAAATATGTTTATAGTTCAGTGAAGTTCCGACTTTAATAAGCTCAAAAACTTATTCACATCCGCTCAGTGTTTCCAAGATCTAAGCAGCATTTACATTGTGGCAACAAATTCATCATTTGTTTGCAATAAATTTGTTTAAATGCAAATTTGTTATGATACAGTGAACATTTTCTTCGTTTCATTTTCCGTCATAATTCAAAAACAACAACTGCATCAAATTATCATCATCATTTTGACAAATTTTCACAAATTTGCTATAAGAAAAATTGCGAAATTCAATTATAGATATAACCATTTGCTATTTTAAGCCTCGACGATAGCCAATGAAAACTTAATTAGGCGCCACCTGGCGACGGCTACTTTTTAACGGGGTCACCTATCAGAGCCTCTAGCGGTATACACATTTTAGGTGGTTGTCTTTGATAATCAGTTTATACAGTTGATAATATTCTGTGGTACACATATTGTATACTATTCAAGACATGAACCAGTAATAGATGGCGTTTTTTTAAATGGCGCTGACCAAATTTGCACCAACGTATAGCATGTTTCCAATTCCGTGATTAAGATGTTGAGGAAAGTAAAATTTTAATTTCTGATTTTTTGGCATTCTACGTTTATACGATGCGATAAAATGTTTATCACGATAGTTTGGCAAGATTATCGTTTCATTTCGTGATATATGGAATGTATACTTTTTGACAAACAACTGCTTATTCTTTCTTGGATGTTTATCTTATATGTAAGTTCTGTGGTTTTCACAAGCAATGAAATATTTTCGCTATTTTTTTTAATGGACTTTTATTTTGTTGAGTTAACGTTATATATATAATTTTACAAAACACAAGTGAGTACACAATGCAACAAATTGTTGATCCCGGCTTCTAAATAGTTGATCCCTATGTAAAATTTCATGCTGAATTCAAATCTGCTCTCAGATATTTGGAAAGTAGAACAGTTTCTGAGAAATGGTCAAATTTCCACTTTTAGTGTTTTGAAAAAAGGTAGGTCTACTAAAATGCTTTTTGTTCACCGATGTCATCGAACTGTGACGAAAATAAAAGATAATGAAATTATTTCTTAAAAAAACAATAGTTGTTTAAAATCCAATCACAAATGACGAAGTTATGGCACTTCAAAATTGGATTTTTGTTAAAATTTTGATGATTTTTCAAGTTTTCGCTGCCTTTAATTAAGTTTGTTTCCGTCACAGTTCGGTGACATCGGTGAACAAAAACCAGAGAAAATGACATTTTAGTAGACCTACCTTTTTTCAAAACACTAAAAATGGAAATTTGACCATATCTGAAAAACTGTTCTACTTTCCACATATCTGAGAGCAGATTTGAATTCAGCGTGGAATTTTACATTAAAATATATTATTAAATGTTCCGGATACAGAAACTTTTGAAATTTTGTGACATAGTGCTATTAAAAGAAATATTATTAAAAAATAATTTCAATTTCTTTTCAGACATAACAGCTTAAGAACAAATGTGCGGGGTTTTCAATGAAAATAATTAAATAAAAACCGAATGTTGTAGATTTTGAAAACATATTTTATAAAACGTTGAAACACTTAGAAAAACTCAAGCTTATTTTATGGAGATTTGTTTGTAAACTGCTTACTTCAAGTTTTTACGTCAGAATAGGCATGCCAGTGTATTTCATACAGTATTGTTTGTACGTGTTAGTCGATCGTATTGATTAGTTGTCAATTTTGTGTTTGTGTATGAAATGTTACATAAAATTGGATAAACGATAATAAAAATGTATTATTGTTGATATTAATGTCATTTCAGTGTCACGCACTAGGATGACGCGTTTCGAACTCCATGACGAGTTCATCTTCAGACCCCTTTCTGACGAATTGATGCACTATGGTACATCATCAGCTGTATATATATCTACCATTATGTCAAACATGTACATGCGAAATGGATATCAGCCGAAAATTTCCAGCACTAATATTTTAAATTTGACCCTTAATATTCAACATGAGAATGGAAGATACTTTTTCCCCTACAATTCCCTATGTAATAAATTTTTTTGATCGTTTATCCAATTTTATGCTCTTTGTCTATGTCTATGTTGTAGACGATGCTGCAACAATTTTGCTATTTTTTTTTTTTGATTTTGAAAAATATATCTTCAAAAAATATATCTTTGTAAAAAATTAAATAATATTCGTGATGTAAAAACAATCAAAACAAGGAAACAATGTAATCGGTATCCGATTATTATTTCAACATGAGGAAAGGAAAATGCAATTTATAAATGTCATTTTTACTTTAACGTCTTTTTAACCGTCATGAGAATCGTAGTTAATGTAAAATTGAGATTATGTTCATAGTTATTATAATTACATAAACTTAAAAAACTTAATTTCCCTTTGCACCCCATGAATGAGGTATGGGATAGCTTCTCGCGTTGTTGTGAATTAACACGCTTTCTATTTTTAGATTCACAACTAACGGCACCTACTTGTTTATCGACGAATGCGAACGTCACTGTTTGAGAAGCTCTTACTAGACACGACGATTGAATCGATGCTTAATACTGCGAAGTTGCTGTCAACAACATTCGAGGAGAGCCGACAATGAAAGAAAATTTTATTTATTTTTTTTTCTTTTAAGATGACTGGAGCCAGGTTTGAACCTGCGATCTCCCGCGTGGTAGTCGCGTGTTTTAACCACTATGCCACGGCCGGTCATAATTACATACATACATTATTAATGACCAAAAACAGTCGGCGCTGCCACCGGAGCACATAAAGCTAAAGTACTGATAAAAAACGTGTATGAATACAATTTCTTATTAAAGGTTTTTAGAGCTAAAGACTACTTTAGCTAGAGAACGCTTCATACCTACTTTAGCAATTTTTAATGAATAAGCCCGTTAGTATATATTAAAAATTTAAAAAAGTTAAATACATTGACATTACTTTGGAAAGTAACCTATTTTGAAACTTATATATTTGTAACCATATATATATTATATGTATAAAATAATGACTAGGTTGATAATATATAAATTATTGATACAAAGCCATTCTGTATATGAATACTTAGCATTAACGTACCAAGTTTTAGTAAGTCAATTAATAGAATTGGTCATTGAATCATAACATTTTCTCAGAATCAAAGTCCATTTAATACGGGAAATTAGGAGATCTTAAGATTTTCTAGATGTAGACAAGAGACAATAAAACAACGTATTCAACACTTTTGGTCGCACTGAACAAATGTAACCTAGTGGGTCGGCAATGTTTCCCTCTTGCAGAGTTGACTTACTGAACTTAATATAACATAAATAACGGAATTTTCTCACTGTCGCAAGTGCTACACGCCAACTTACATATCACACCTGTTCATCAAAAGTAACACAACTCAAAATTTACGACTTTTCAGTAGAGGCAAAAACCTAGTTCCGCCAATATAATGGAATTATTGTTATAAACAAATATAACGTTGTTAAGGAAACTTAATAATATTTCAATAAAATAACAAAATTTATTTCTCTTCCTCCTTTTTTCGAAATTTGTACGGATTTTTTAGTTAATACAGTTTTCATGAAACTTTTTGATCTACATGTCAGTATTAAAACGAAATAGCACATTTGAATAAGTTATTGATAAACAGATTTTTAACATGAAAACAATCACAACTCGAATTAATATACTTTTGCTGATACATTTGAGTAACGTAACCCTTGAACACTACAACGCAACTAAAATTAAAACTCTTTAATTGAATCAAAATAAACAATATGAGTACGCAAAGAAAGTCATAAAAGGCATTTCTCCCATGAAATATTAAAAATAGAATCCCAAAAATTGTACAGTGGTTCGATATGGTAATCATACACTGTATTCTTCAAAAAAGTGAAAAATAGAATTTTTTGAGTTGTGTCACTTTTGATAAAAAGGTGCGATATAGTATATGTTTATTTAAAAATAATTTGAGTTATACCCCCCAAGCTTAAAACCTTTAAACTCCTAGCTGCACGAGTTAACATACTCCAATCGTGCTCAAAATTTGGCTATCATAAAATCTGAAAAGACTTATAATATTTTGTGGTGGCACCAAAAAAATCCAACATCGATATTTAACGACCAACATAGTAGAAATGGTTAAATACCGTGTAAACCAAACTTTACAATCATTATATTTTTTATAGGGGTACAAACAAATCCGACGTCTCTGACTAGTGACATATACTCTCTAACTTCAACTCTCTCGCTCTCCCGTGACAAGTACTTGCCTCGCTCATTCCCCTCATCATTGGTGTGAAATCAGGGTTGTCAGAAGCTTACAAAATAAAAGTGCTAAAATGTTAAAACAATTATCATTGTTAATTTTATAATTTATTCGAAGATGGAAAAATTTAGTAAATTGCTCCACAATAATATTTTATAATTTTCTTGAAAAACAATGAATTTGTGCAAAAGTCTTTTCATTTTATTTTGCTGTAGAAAGAGTCAACACAGAAATACAGCAACCATTTTTAAGGGAAAGTGTCAAAAAAGGGAAATTTAACACAAAACATGCTAAAAGGTAGAGAGTACTTTATAACTGAAAATATGATGTGACCAAAGTGCTACAATAGCCACCACAAAGTGTGCCGTCCTGGCAACACTGCTCTCACTCACTTGAGTACATCTCCTCGTACTAAAAAAAAAGAAGCCGTAAATGTAGCCACAAAGCAAATCATTCGTTAGTGAGACGTGACTGTGTTCAGAGCGTTGCTAGTATCGGCCCGACGGGAATGGTGATACTTGTGAAGTGACAAAAAAAAGAGTAAAACATATAAATGAAAGGAAAACGAAAATAAATACAAAATCCACATGAACAATTCGAATTTACTGCACACAAAAGCAGAGTTTGTGTCTGATGACAAAGTGGAAATTTCAAATGAATGAGAAAAATAACGATGGCGAATGCAATGATACATATCCAGCGGATGACAAATCGACACTTTGTGGTGGCTAAGTGAAATGTGGAAACCGTAAAGACCTCAGTCTGATGAGTTATTGAAAATCAAAGTTTTTCGTACGGAATTACCTCTCAAGGAAGGGAGTTGGGGGTATCCGAATTGAACACAGCCCGACACGAAGCAAGGAAGCACAGACGCAAAGTGAATGAAGAAAAAGAGTGAAATGATAGATGAGAAGAAGTGAGTGAGTAAGTGACAAAGTGAATGTACGTTGTGTGTGTCGTGTGTCGATTTGGTAGTGTTACAAAAGATTCGAGTTTGGGTTTTTCGACAGCATTAGAATCTCAAATCAACAAAAATAGTTTCGTAACGTTTGTTCCCTAGGTCGTGTTGGCCGGAGCTTTTAAAAGGCAAAGCTCACGCTAGCCGACATTTAACACTCACACTCGTTTGGAACAAAGCCCGCTCAGCAAGTTCTGTGATTTCGTCTATGGCGCAGAGTTCTCGAAACCCGTCAAACAACTTAAACTAGCAGATTTAAATACAGCAGTGAACAACAACTAAAGCAGAAAGTCTGTATCACAACCTATTTCTGACAGCAGCGCAAAGCACAAGCAAAAACAACGACCAGATTCAGAGCCAAAACAGTACCTCGGCTTTGTCTCCTCTCCGCGAACCGCATATATTAGCACTCTCGTCTCGACGCCCACTGAGACTGCCAGCCGCCGCCTGCAACCCCCGCAGATGCAAATGTACCTACCTACCGCACTTCGTGTGTGCTCATTGATCCCAACCTTACGATTTCCCCCATTGGCCTTCCCTTCTTCGTATCCGCACAGCCACTGAATCCAAGTACAACGGCCATTTGCCAAAATCAAACACTCAGTTGGCGTTCGAGTTAAAAGTGGCATTTTACACTGAAGGCGCTGAACGTCGTTGGGTGCGACAGGCTGTTATGGGGGTACTACGGTGGCGCGATCTGCCAGGATCGCGAATGTCTGTCGGCAACAGCCACAGCGCAGCCAACATAAACCATTCAAATAACAACAGGGGAGAGGTAAGTCCATAAGTGATTGTAGGTAATAGGATCCACCCGACACAAAGAGATCAACATTGCTATCGTACGAAATCGTTTGACTTCTGAAATGCGAATTTATTCGTCCGCCAGTATCTTGAAATCGTAGCTGTGATTTGGTTCGTGTCGGGATCATAACTGGATTTACAACATTCGATTCGATTTTTCGGCAATGCGACGTAAGTGTAACAGTCTCTGATGTCTGCGCTTACTTTTGCTTTCTTTGGTGGGGCAAACATGTCGACGCTGCCGAAATCTTGAAACCTACGCACAGGTCCATACTCGCACGGCCAAAGACGTACTTGACGGGGGTTAAACAACGGAAAACTCATTAAACTTTCTCCTATTTCGCCATCAGCTTAATTCAAACTAACGGTTAAAACAAACACTGTAAACAGTTCCTCAATATTTCTTCTGGCAAACGGCTGTAACGCCGAATTTACTTTGTTGTATCGATTTGATTACACATTTGTGATCTCTCGGTTGTGTCTGTCTGCTCAATAAAAAACTTGTTTTTATAATACGAGTATACGAGAGATGAGGGAACGTCTCTAACACTAAAACGTCGTATGTACGTTGGTTAAGCTGTTTTTCTTCCTCTGTTTCGGTTGCAATTAGGTAATGTTTAAACACCGTATCATCATTGTGGAGCAAAGCGCCGTCCCCCTGCTCACTGATCCACAAAATGAAATCAAATGTTGATAACCATTGTCGGGCGGAGGCTCCTAACGCTATTGTTTTAATGGGCGTCGTGCCCTTTTTGCAGTGACGCCACACACTTTCGCTGTATCTATGTCGTTCAGTCTAACACAATATTCCAAAACGACACCCCACATACACACAGTGCGCTATTTCAGCGCAGTCCCAGTCTAAATATAGTTTCTTCAGAGGCAGACGTCAGACCGACTGACTGGCCCTTCTTTGTCCCAGCGGTCGTTCGCATGCGTTTTTTTCTTCACCCAGATGTTTCGTTTATTTACTTACAACCAATTTATTTCCATTTTACGCATGTTTATTTGCCAGAAACAGTTCTTTGCCATTGCCATCACGTCCCCTGTCGCGTCTTTTGTACTGTGGGTTGTAGAATTTCCTAATCTCTTTTTTGTAAATTTATTTTTAATTGCTGAAATGTAGCTAAGACTTCAATGTTATCTATCACTTATATCAATTTAGTGTGTGTGTGTGTGTGTGTGTTAGTTACATTCCTGTCAAAATATCTAACGTTATAAATACTAACAAATGTACTAAAGGCATTTTTTCTCCGCAATGGAAATTTTCCTCAATTATTCATTTGTGTCTTTAATGCGTCCTTAAGTATAGGGCGCTCACATTTAATGACATTTGAGCTACCTGTACATCACTTTAAATGAATAGTCTACGCACGTTTCAAACCTTCCACAATAGAGTGGAAGTAGCCGATGAATGCCAGCGTCGTAACTACTATCTTTTTGTTTTTGCTCTGTAGGTGCGCTACTCTAAGACAGGATCACTTTGTGACATAGCTGAAACAAAGAGGAATTTGAAGGGAACACAAGTTATTACATCTTACATCCAAAGTGATTACATCTACCGGTCTACAATAGTCACCACTCGTTATTCCGAATTCTTGTTACCGTGACAATAGTTATCAAAATTGTTCTCTGTCAAAATGGAAGTAACGAGCTAGTTACAGCTGCATTGTATAATATAATATTTTGAGTTGTAACAAACAAAATTAAAATTATTAAAGTCGTGGATAAAACACTTAGCCCTTGGTGCTTTGGAAACGACTGCCAAGAAACCTGCGCGACAGCAGTGACACAGCTTTTGTCCAATATTTTTGATTGTCCACTTAATTGGGGTACGTGTCGGCTCGTTAAGCTCATTAATAACTAAAAAGTAAAAATATATTGACTTTTCTCTGTATTGTGTTTAAATTTTTTGTTTGTTATATTCAATAATTTACACTTCACAACAAGGTAAACTTTTCCTGTTACGTAATTGTCAAAACACCCATAACAAGAATTGGTTACAAAATTTTAACAAATTTATGGTAAAAAATTTGTGAAACCAAATTATTAGAATAGTGCCGTAAAGTAAGCATGCAAAGGATCGCCCAAAGGCAACACCTTAAAAAAACTATATGTGACTATATGTTATCAAATTTATTGGAAAGTTATGGTTTTTAAAGAATATCTGCATCCGTGCGTAGAACAATTTATCGCACAAATATCGACTATATCATTTACATATATGAACCAAAGTTCGCATTCATGATACCTGTCCCTACGTAATTCCCTCAACGAGATGGCATTGTTGACTCGCAATAATGTTATACGTGAGGTGAATAATTCAACACTTGTGCTGTTTGTGATTCGATTCATAGTTGTTGTAATACACATATACGTACTTTCTTTTCACATACATTCGTATTTAATAGGAGACAAACTGCATATCACAACATACACATTTGATTGTATTAAGTATATATGTACATACATACATACTTTTATGAAATCACCAATCGCGGTTGAAATATTCAAACCGCATCTAATCGCATTTTTATTAGCTCTCTTTGGGCATCCACTTTAAGGCAGAGCTGCCAACTCCCAACTGAAAAAGTTATTATAACTTTTCAAAAAACAAATGTAAAACTCTTCATTTTAAATTTTCGAATCGTCAGTCATTGATTTCAAAATCGGGTATTTACTCTCTGGACGTAAAAATAATTGATTCTGACGAAATATCATCAATATTCACTGACATCCTTCCAGATATTCATACACTAGTATGGTACTAAAAATTTATTTCACTGCTTTACAAGTAATATTTTTTCTGGTCTTTGGATATCACTATTTTGTATGATAGAAAACGAGTTTCTGTTTAAGAAAAAAAAAATTTTGTAATAAAATTTTGTAATAAAAATTTTTTTTTGCCGAAGATTCCTTTTAATTTTGACCAATATTTCAGGTTCTAGACGGTCAATAAGGCCAGACGGGGTACCAAATTAATTGGAATCAAATGGCCAACAAGAATTCTGCACTTCCGCCAAATGCAAAAATTCAAAAAAAATTTCCATTACTTTTGAACCAGTCCATAAATTCTCTTCTGCAATACTTCATTTGTTTGTTGAGGAGTTTTCTTTACGCAGAATGTTTCAAGAAAAATGTATCTCGAAGTTTCGATTTTTTCTTATTGAAAAACCAAATAGCTGTAAACTAGTGTTTTCAAAACTGTTTCGAGAGAACTCTATTAAAATCTCATACTCCTTGTTTTTTGTTGCAAATCTGTCAAACATTGTCAAAGCTATTCAATATTTTAAGTTATCTTAAATTTTTTTAAAGATCGCTTAAAATAATTATGCAGTATATTAACAGAACAAACAGAAAATGAAAGAAAGAATGTAACGAAGACCCGGTTTCTGGGTTATTCAAATTCCAGATAGAAATGACCCTGAATATGTCGTCATGCTGGCCACTTGTATTAAATCATAATTTAACCATGCGTACTCTTTACTTAACCATACGTACACCTGCGGTCTACCGTTGTCATGTCCCCGTAAACATATTGGATTTATAGTATAAATTTTATACTTATACACATACTTCATTATTTACTTAACGGTCGGTCAATGGCAAACAATGAAAGTGGTCAGTTTTAGTTTCTCGTAGAGAGTCTGGAATGATTTTCTCTTCGATAAGTATGCTTAATTTCATTTAATTGTCATGATTTTAAACCAACGCAAAAAGGTTCAATTTAGACAAAATACATTATATTATACAAAATTGCTAAAAGCCGCAATACAAGTAGAGACTAAAGTAAAAATCGACATAATTGCAACTAATAGGGGAGGGAGATCATTAAGGAGAGCAGCTTAATGACTTTAGAAACCGAAAAATAACCCAAACCGCGAAGATGCCACTAAAAGTATTTTTAAACATCATTATGGTTTGTACGCATCTTGAAAATCACAGTGCTGTCTTATCGAAGTGGCGAATATGCAAACATAAACTTATTTTGTTATTATTGTTTCTGTGTCACCTTTATCTTCTAATTTGGCCGTCAGAAGGTGCGATGATATATAGTAATCAATTTGTCATCGATGCAATTAGTTCAGTATTCGGACCAAACAATTACTTTTTCCTGAAGATAATAAATGAAATAAAATAACTGCGTATGTACAAGAAATGGAATTTGTAATGTCATACGCGAACAATGGACAATTTTTGTCACGTTTGCCATGTATCGGTTTGATTTTGAAATTACCCAACAAATAGGAATTGTGGTTTCTGTGAAACAGCTCTGGAGTTGAGATATTTATGTTATCCCTTAGATTTAACTTAAAAACCACATGTATCGGTTTGATTTTATAATTACCCAACAATAGGAATTGTGGTTTCGGTGAAACAGCTCTGGAGTTAAGATATTTATGTTATTCCTTATATTTAACTTAAAAAACCACATACAGAACTTTTAATGCATAAATACGATTATATTTTTAATCCTGTGACGTCGGTTTTTATGCTGTCAAGTCGCCTGTCATTTGAACTTATCCACTACAACTTAAACATAACATAAACTTTTATTCCTTGCAAGCATTGTCATCGCTTGACCAACTAAGTGCGTGCGGCATATGAAGAGCACACATTGCATAAATACTACAACAGCATCTACCTATGTATGAACATATTTTTTCCTGTTTGCCAGTATTAGTTCAGTTCTTTGCGTTTGTGACCCAGAAAAACTTTCCATTCCGTAGTTGCGGAGTGGGAGAGAAGGAGAAGATTATAAGAGATAATAATTTTGTTCCGCCGTATACAGATCCATGGAGGCGCTAATGATTATTGGGATGTGTGTGTGTGTACTGTTTCTCTATTCGAGTCCGTGGTTAGTTTTTTTATATTTCTACATTTTATATCTGATTATCCTAACAGTAACGTACAAATACTCATCTCTTATGGGTATTCCAAAGCATAAGACGTTTACGCAACAATATTCCAATTGCCACTGTTCTGTAATTTTGCACAGGTCGGGACCTGAAACGAAACTGTCAAACAAACCACTCGTATGCAAAATAAAGAAGTTTGCAAGTGCACAAAGCAGCACTGACGACGGGTCGTTGGAATTATGGCCGAATGCCATAATTCCAAGACCTGTCCTACACGTTTTTAATGCACTAACACATGCACACACACACATACACGCATTTGCAGATTGATAAAACGCGTATAATTACATAAAAAATTGTTTGCAATTGTAGTTTTTTTTTTCATGGGTCACAACCGGATTTGTGTCGTGGAGTGGTTCTCTAAGATTCTTACAGTTTATTTTTCTCGAGGTGAATACCGTTGGTCGTAACCCTACGAGTTCGCTAGTCCAATGCAGTCAAATGCAATACAAGCTTGCAGAATTGCATTACGTCACTCAGCAGCATATAACGGAACCATTAATCGTCCACATATATACATACAAATGTATGTGAGCTAATGCATACATACCACTCACTGGATTTTGCAGCGGATACTTGTTTCACAATATCTTGCCAAAAAGGTCAATTAAATGGTTCAAATGAAATTAAACAAACTTGTTTTTGATTTTGCTATTGTTCAGAGCAATGTTGAATATTTAGTGCCAACCAGTTTTGCGTTGTGCTGCAGCAAAAGTAAGCTCCAACAATGGAATTTGCCTCAACGGCTGGCTGCTTTGATTCTGGGCCAGAGGAGTTCAGTCGTAAAAGGGGAAAAAAGCTTTATTTGATTCAGAGGTGTGGTCTCTGCGGAGACCCACACAATTTAACCATGTATAAATAATTACCTTTCGTATGATCTCTTACACTTAATATGCTAACGACAATATCATATTATTTGGAAATGTACGCCACTGGGCAAGTACGACAATTTCTGGACCAAACTGTCTTCCTGATCACAAGATGTAATTGTATTTGGATAAAGTCATTGTCTTTAAATTAGGATCAAATGATTTTCAGATTTTCGCCGTTTTTTTTCCATAACTTGCAACAACACTTTCATTGCTAGCGGTGTGTTCGACCAACCAACGTTTAACAATTTCTTTTTGCTCTATCGGCTGTTGACCCACAGCGCTCCACTGCAAAATAAACATGTTATCTTGCAATGCTTTAAAACCGTAGTAGACTAATGCACAGGGTAAAATTCGTGTGTATGTACATACATAGTTACTTTGAACATTTTCAGAAATTGTTATTTTGTAATCGTTCATACGGTTTAATGAACCTCTGCAAATATCGAATAGCACTCAGACACAATGAAGAGGCAAGGCAATTGACGGCTGTGGATATATTAAAATCGTTTCTGATATTAAATCTTTGAACAATTGATGTCTGTGGCAAACGTTTTCCTTACCTTGAAAGACGCTTTAACAATTCTTTTGGAGAGTTGTTCAGGCTGGGACTCATTCAAGTTTGAATAAATGCGACTTTGTCTCCAATGTTCTTGTTTTCATCTCAAATTTTCCACATCTTTTGAGGGGCTTTTCACCAATGTGTAATGCATTACATTATTGGAAAGCCATAAAATCTGTACTCAGACAATGTTGTAGAGATACATATACATTCGCCGTATGTACATATATGAAATAAGCTATTTGTTATCTTCATTAAACAACTACGGGCTAACATTGTAATCTCTTGTCATCTGCCTATTGACAAAAGTTGTCATGTTCTACAATCAACCTTGAATGATCTAAAAATGTGAATCAAAAAGTATAAATTCATTGAATATTTCCATTTTATTACAATCACTTGGATGATGACCCTTGATGGCCGTCGGTCGGGTAGGCCAGTTGTAGTGAAATATCGAACAATGAATCTACTCATTCACACGCAGAAACTCTACTCGGCCAAACTTCCCACTGCGGTAAAACGGTGATACAATTTACTTTAGTATTCGATCGCAACATTATTGCCTTCTGTCTTCCTAACGTGACTAATTTAGGCTGAAACTGCATTTAAGATATACATACTACATATAATGGTAGTGTCATCCAAGCTGGATTTCAGATGTTAGGCAACATTTTTTTTTAGAGTACAGACCGCAATGCTCTTGTGTAGTTGCGCAGTTTGCGGTTGTAGTAACCGTTAATAGCTGCACAAACCATTCTCTGCTGTCACAGACCCATGAGTCGTATAATGAGTTTCTCGACGATCGCAGTGAAAGATAACCCGTTTGCTTTTGTTTTTCTTCCCAGCAACTTTTTCATTTTGTTTACCTGGGAAAAAATACCACTGCCGCCGCTACCCTCGACGACTCATCATCATAATCTTGTGAAACAAAGTTTTTATGCTAAAATTTGCATTTTACAGCGTTCATTGTGGAATATCTGTGTGATTGTGTGTGTGCGTCGTAGGAGCCACATATAACCAACAAGTGGATTTTCTTGTTAAGCTCAGCAGTACCAACACGCCAGGCGGACAGACGACATACATACATTCTGTGAAAGAGTAAAACCCCTGCAACAAGGAACGAATGTGTCACTCCTGCTTCCACCTTGCACCTGTCTGTTAGCCATTCTTGCACGGCACAAGTCTGCAAACATATCATACTAGCAGGAAACAGCTGTTTTGTTGTACTAATACTAGACAGTTTTGCCAAATGTTAATGTAGCATAAAAAGTTCTTGTGACTCATTTTGGGCCATCAAGGAAGAACACCGGTACGATGAGGTCACTCACTCGAACTTTTGGTCGAGTGTGCCAATCAAACCTGGCTGGTTAATTACGCATTAAAATACATACTCATATTTCTTTGGAGCGAAAACGAAAGGTTTGTTGTCATGTCATGCAGCTGTTTGATGGTTGCTCTAACATACGAAATAGGGAGTGTCTACGAAGGACAATAATACTAAATACAGTCTACAAGCCGTAAAGCCGTCTAACTCCAGGTTGACCTAACCCAAATGACTATAACAATATTTTAAATAAAAAGCAAAATAAAACTTTCATAGTGGGGGTCATATAGTGTACATAAGGAATGCTACTAAATATCCCAACGCTTTTATGCTCTACATTATGAGATTTGTAGGAGATTTTTACAAAGAAACAAATACAATTTGAATAGGTCCATATTTCTCCAATTTTTTTTAAAGAATAGAAGAAATACTACACTTAGTTCTGGATAATCGAAAAACACGGTTAAAAGAGATTGCATTATGTTAACACCAGTTAAATTTATTATATTTCATTATTTTTAACATAAACAAAAATTTGTATATATTACATATGTACATATAAATTCAGATATCGTATAATTTATTGTAAAATACACTCATACATAACACATAACTGAACCTCCTTTAGAGCCATATTTCAAAATTTTAGTAGAAGTACAGCATGGATAATAGAGATAATTTACGAAAGCACGGATAACAGAGATTAATTACATATAATAGAGGTATAAAAAAAGATGTTAGTTAGTGGAGGCCCAGATAATCGAGGTGCAACTGTATATTTTTTATTACTAGAATACATTTATTTTAAAAAAGTTTAATTTATATCAGAAATAAAAACGCAAATTTTAGTCAAAACTGTTCAATCCAATAATCAAAATCGTTATTGCGGCAAAACGGCTAATCTTTTTTTTTTCAAATTAAGGTCTCGAAATTCATACTGTTTACATTCATTGTTTACTATCATGTAGGGAAACGCAGTCTGGACTATCGATTTTATGCTGTATTTTGGTTGAATGTGTATTCGAGAATTTATTTTAGAAAAATAGTAATTTTAGTAATTAAATTAATTTTAATTTGAATAAACATTAATACTGAAGCAGATCGGAGATGCATTGCCTCTCAAGGAATTGGACCTTAATTAGACTTGCTCACTGGCGGCATGCATTTCAACGAGACACTTGAGCATCGTAAATTGATGTCAAACTGTAACAATCGGTACCAAAATTTCTGAAGAGCCACAACTATGCGCACTCGTTTTGTTTCCATTACCACCAAACTCCAACAGCCTTCAAATGAATCATTAAGCTCAAAGTTATGCAAAGTGGAATACAACAGAACGTGCGCACCTCACGCACACACATAGACTCAAGCGTACTCCAATACGGCCGATACTCGAATATCGACCAACTCGCCAGAGTGAACACATATATACATATATTTTCCACCTTACGACAACAACACTCGTACATAATAACAATACACCATACTGACGGAGTCCGTCCGCTTATCTGTACGCTAAGCATTGACTGTTTTATTTCGGTTTGAACGAACGATCGGCTGGCATCATTGGCAAAAGATGAGCGAGCGTCTTGACTTTTGTTGGGCTCGCTGTGATTCGTTTTGCAGCAGTGCGTGAAAACCTGTTCATCTTCTTTTGACCATTTGGCCTCGTGCGCGAATGACTTCCGAGTGAAAATAGAAAGTAAACCAATTTAGATATTGAAAAAGAAAGTGGCCGTTAATCATCATCCACTCAATCAAACACAAACTGTGAAATATCTGCTGCACCCGTATAGATGTACAAGTCTTTTCTAAGTTGTCGTTGAGTCAGGTTACCATAGCCTTATTTGTTTGTTCCCCACAGTAATGCTGATGTACATAAATATGTATGTTCATCCCGAGGAAATGTAATTGACATTTTTCTATTTAGCGGCCTTTGGCGTTAGTTGTATCGCAATAAGCGTCTGATTCTGGTTAAGCGTAGTATGCAGCATAAACAGAATTTTCGCTTACTTCGCGTCCATTTTTAGTTTTTGTGCGAATATATTGAAATTTTTGGATTTTTAGGAACTTATTCATTTAAAGTTAAGAGAGGTTTCAAAAGATTTTTGTGTAAATTTCGAGAAAAAAATTCACATCTTATATAAATTAAAGTTTGTGTCTCCCTACTAAACTCGATAGCCCGGACCCGCAAATCTGGATAACTCGGTTATCCGGACTGCATTTCCCAGCTTTTTCTTATTATTTATTCAAATCATACGAATTGCGAGATCTCACATTGGAAAAACCTTATCTAACCAAAATAAATGTGTGTAGATTAATGGTTATTTTTAAACTTATTTTTTATTTGATCGTGGTCTGGTAAGGGTACCAGTTTTATTCCTTTTTCGGCCTTCATCCCCCTAAAGGTAGGAAATTCGAACAATCCCTTCATATGGCACAACTACTCCATAAGATAAATATTCAATCCCATTTTCGAGATTCTACACGTTTGCTCTAGGTGATGGTACTAATTTTATCCCCTTTTGGGACTTTTTACCTCTAAAAGTACGAATTTTGAAAAATCACTTCGCGCTGCTCTATTATAGCTTTAGCCGTTTGATCTGAGTGATGGTACCAGTTTTATCCTTTTTTATCCACTAAAAGTACGAATTGTGGAAAATTCCATCGTACAGCTCACTAATACTCAGATGGATTTTCGCTGTTATAGCTTTGGCCGTTTGAACTTTGAAAAATCCCTTCGTGAATCACCACAAAGATTTAAGGGATTATAGCTTTAGCCGTTTGGTCTGGGTGATGGTACCATTTTTATCCATAAAGCACGAACTTTGAAAATTCCTTTGTGAAGCTCTCTAATTCGATAGAGAGAATCACCATATAGATTTTCGCAATTACAGCATAAGCCATTTGGTCTGGGTGATGGTTCCAGTTTCTTTACTTTTGAGCCATTTCTAACCTTAAAAGTACGAATTTGGAAAAATCACCTCGTGCAGCTCTTTAAATTAATCAGTAACGCAACAATTTTATATATGGGTATTTCCAGCGAAAGGACGGACGATTTCATAGTAAAAAATTGCTATATTTTTAACTTTTTGTTTCTGTAATTATAAAATGAATTTGTTTAACTTTAACACACATATGAAATTTGGCTATATTTCACAAATTTTCATAGACACTTCAAGTTGCTGTGGAAAAATGTGTGTGTCCGTAACGCACTTTGTGTTAGTCATAATTTTGAATACAACATTTTAAGTAAAGTTTCATTAAAATAACTTTATAGTACGACCCAAAATCTACATTTTTTAATATGAACATAACCTGCAAAATATTGCTACAAAATAAAAAAAAAGGTGCGTCCGCAACGCTAGGGAATACCCATATATATCATTCTTTATACAATTGAGAAGTCCATTAGTTTTCCGTTTTATATTTTAAAATACACTAGGAATATTTTTAAACGTTGCCTTGAATTAACCAATAAAATGTTTGGATTTGCTGTAGCTCTCTCTGAGTTTCTCAAATTGCTTCAATTTCTTGTTCCATCAACGTAACTGTGTGTGTCCCCATGACGATGAGAGACATACCGACGAACGACGGTCGAACCAACGCAAGTTTGCCTTCTTTTCTGTTACATTGTCTTGATGGCGTTGGAAACTTAGCGGTTTCGCTGAGGTTTTTCTCTGTTTCAAATTAAACTCAATGGAAATGTATGCAAAATAATTTTTCTCGAGGTTTTATTTTATTTTTCTCTTGGCTAAATGGCAAATCAAATAAAACAAGAAAAAAGGTTATGAAAACCCGCAAGAGTACAATGACCCGACAAATTAGACTGGAATACTGACGACATGGTGAAAGGAATAAAGGCAAAAAAAAAATCCAATCTAGAGTAAGCAAATGGGTCAACTGTGACCTAGCTATGTCATGTTTCAGAATGAAATACATGAAAAACAATGGTACAACTATTTTCGAAGATGAATATCTGTGGTCACAAACCAAAACAGCCTAACTCGAGAGAGGATAAAATTGAGTTTGCATCATATCGATACCTTCCCATAAGAATGTATTAAGCGACATTTTTAAAATTGTGTAGGAAACGAAAAAAACGTCTCATTTAGTTATTTATTTGTGTATTTTATTGAGAGGATCATATTTGAAAAGCGATTTTCACAATACAAAACTTGACATCAATGCAAAACCAAAAGTTTAATCAGATAAAATTTCAAATTTCAGGGTGCAACATTATTCCAGTGAGAAAACTTGGTGGTTGATACAATTTTATATTTGCATCCATGATAGGGCAGTGAAACCCAGGCCAAAATGTGGTGCCTAACTTCTAGTATAGTTCCACATCAATAAGTCTTTTCGTAAAAAGTGTCGCTTAATACATTCTTATGGGAAGGTATCGATATGTATGTCGGGTTCAAATAAAATAAACAACTCTTTTTTATATCTTCGTTGCATCAAATGAAGTTAAAAATAATAATTAATTGTATTAGGAATTACAAATTAATACGTTTATTTTAAGAAATACACCATCCAATATATTTGTCGGCTCTAACCATCCAAAAAACTAGGGTATAAAAAACATAGTATGTCCAAAACAGCGAAAAGGCGTTTATGAACTTTTTATAAATATATATTAATATTATATATTAAAATATATTGTATTAAAAAAGAGTTATTTATTTTTCTATAAATTGCTTGTGGTATTAGGTATTTGACGTACATAATTCTTTTTGAGTTTCATTGCAGACAGCAAAGGTTTTTAGACCGCCATTTTTAACAAATTCTAAATTCAATATTAAAAGCGCTTTTTACACTTTATGCGAAAAAAAATTATTTTCTCCACATGGTTCTCAGTGTATATCAGTAAATCCTTAAGATTGACCAAACATTTTAGTATGTCGATCACTACGATTCTATACCATGCTATTCAAAATCAACGCCAATCCATAGCTTTTAGATCTGTTTTAAAATAATAATAAAGAATCCGCTTTATTTTTTGTGTGCCTTGACGAAAGTTGTGTAGGAGAACAGTTTTGGCATGTATAAGTATAAAATTTACAAAATGCGGGCGCAAAACATTGATAACTTAAAAACTTAATTTCCCTTTACACCCCATGAATAAAGTATGGGATAGCTTCTCGCGTTGTTGTGAATTAACTCGCTTTCTATTTTTAGATTCACAACTAAAGGCACCTTCTTGTTTTTCGACAATGAAAGACATTTTTTATTAAGCTGACTGGAGCCAGGAGTCAAAGTCAAATTGTCAAGTTTTGAAAATTACTTGCTCAGTTATATAAATGGCTCTAAAGCTAAATCGATTAACTCCACTAATTGGTTTTTGTCAATTTTGATTTTAAATCACTGACAGATTGTTTTATTTAAATAAAAATCTCCAATAAGAATTAATTAACACTACTTAACATTCCTTACATCTAAAGTTTTAAGCTACATCATTCATTTGACTTAATAAAAAATAATATCAGCATTATGTTTTATGGATTTAATCAATTTGGCATGTGATATTGTTGTAATCAAGAGTCCATTATTCGGGCAACACTTGCCAAACGGCTTTGATGAGGCTTAATTGTCAAAATTTTCTTAGTTTTAACTGTGTAAAAACGTTTAAAAAGAGTCAATGCGAGCAAGATTTTGTTCAGATGAAAATAATTTGCTCTATTTTACACAATAAAACTTATAATGTCTAGTACCACACATCGATTTTGTTATAAAAATGCGATAATATCCCATTTTTGAATATGATGCGAATCTTTTAAAACACTTCGAAATGAAGATAATGCTTTCTTAGTAAAATATTTTGTCTACAAGAGTTACAGGTATTTCTTACGAATGGCTACTCAGTGATGACTTAAAATGTCACTAAATTGCGCACATTAAATAAAAGTACATCTGGTAATTTTAGAAGCTTTACTTGTTCTCTTTTAAAATGTAAAAGGACAATAGAGCGAACGATAAATTCAAATTCTGAAAACTATAGGAGAGTAATGTCTAGTGTTTACATGCCTTTTTCAGAAAATATTTTCGGTTTTATAACATATTGTATGTTGTATTAAAATGTATTAAACGGCAGCTGACACATTTTATCTGAATGTCTGTGTTGCTTCTGTACTGAAAATTGGGTCAAACAGATGTCTTTCTTTTTCAACATAATTTGTTTTCATTTGCAACTTTTTAAAACTTGAGCCAAAGCTAATAGTGTTTGGCAACCCTACATACACAATATTTGCATTAAAGCGCTTTTATCGAATGGTACATTTTGTTAACTACCCAACAAACCAAAACTGTATTTAAATAGTTTGTAACAAGCTTAATACCATAAGCCTAAAGTTGCAAAACTATTACGAATAGATAGAGGCTTCATAACAAAATTTTAAGAAAGAAAATTGATTCCTTGATCACTTTCGTAACAGTTTCATAAGATATTAAAAATAATTTTTTTCAATTATTTTAAAATATATTATTTTATAGGTATGTTAATAATTTTGTTGTTATTTAATAAATTTATTATGAATCCTTGTCTATTTTTAGCAAATTGGAAAAGTGATTTAGTAGGTACATTTTATGCACTTGTCAAACAAACCAAAAAGACTGAGGAATTTAAGAAATAACTGAAAGAGATGCATTAAAATAACGGAACATCAATAACAAAACATTTACAAAACTTTGTAATCATAATTACAAAAATGTTACCCTGATGAAGTGTATATCCAGAGTTCTTGTAAATGCTATTGCTATTATACTAAGCGTTTTTAATAAAATAATTGAAAAGTGTTCCAATTTTGCGAATAAATAATCCTATCATAACAATTCTTATGAAATGTTGTAGAAATTATGTTACGGTAAGCGTATTCTCCAGTTCAGTTACATTTTGCTTAGGGAATGGTTTGTTGGGTGCTGACATATGTACTACTGGCATATGTACATTAGGGGTATAACCAAATTTTGGCCCTAGCACCACGCAATGGCGAAGGTTGTGTTATTTACGAAAAAATAATTTTGGGGTCATTTGGGATAAAAAACCTCACCCACGAAAACGATTTTCTAAAATCTCCCAAAAAAAAACATTGATTTTAAATAAAATATTTTAAATACTTTATTAATAAAGTAAAATAGTAAACTGAAAAATTTTGTTTAATTATTAAAAGACATAAACTTCAAATTTAATGTGCGCGTTGTTTTGCATAATGAATAAATGTCCTGTATTACTTTAATACCGCGTTCTGCGCTTCTTTTAAAATCCATTGTTTTAAAGTATAAAACACAAACTCAAAAATATAATTTTCTTTGAATAATAAAAACAATTAAAGTACATGACGTAATTATTAATGACATACATTCAGCTTCCTAAATATTTACACAAATGTTAAATGCATCTTGATATATTGATAAAAAAAAAGTTTTTTGCGCTTTTTAGCTAAATAAATAAAAATAATCATTTAAAAACTTCACCGCGTTTGGTGGGTGAACTTTTTTGACAACTGCGAAAAAGTAATACCATTTTTTTATATAATTTTCAATGGCCTATTCGACTATGCTAGGGCCATTTGGATATTTGCAAAAAATTGCAAAAAGTTATATCCCTAATGTACATATGTACTCGAATGTGGGAGTGAGTACATAAAATCAATACGAAGTTCGTGTACAACCGCGTATGAAAATTTGGATAATGACCTCGTTTTGGGTCTGCTCATATTTGTTGTTTTACCGAAATGCATGTGTGTGGGGCTGTATGCTAAAGAGCACAAACAGACTTGCATAGTTACACGCTAAATTAATTGCAGCGTGTTGGTTCAGAAAACAAAACAGTAAAAGTTTATACATACTGTGCATGACTGAACAAAATCCAACAGAAACGCCTAGCCAAATGAAATAATTTTCCGGTTTACTACTATGTAACCCTCCCATCTAACTAAAACTTCGGAAGGAACTACCATGGAAGTATATTTCACGAAAAAAATTCAGCGCGTTAACAAGTGTAAAAATGTTGTTCACTCTCCGCTTTAAAGCTCGGCGTCGTTAAACACGTTGTATACATAATTAGGAAACCTCACATGCCTATTAGTGAGCGGTTCACGCAAAACCTGATCTAATCGTGCACATTCGTCATAGAGGTGCAAGGAAGCGCGAAAATTTGCTGTTAAAGGTTAACGTAAGGGTTTCACCAACTTAGGTCTTACTGACCTATGCACCTATAACTCTTTTTTTCCAACTTTTCGATGAATGATCGTCATTTTGTAAGGGACAAAATCGCAATTTTAGTTCGGACAATATTATTCTCTAACGGAAATACATCTTCAACAACAAAAAGAATTTATCTAAAATATTTTAATGAAAGTGAAGGTGCATTTTTTGGTTGATACAGATATGTAATTGTTTCTTTTTTTGGACTCTCTCAAAGGGACCTAAAGTTTAAGTTCAGCTATTTAAAAAAAACTTGTCATTTGAAATTTAAAATTCGTAAAACTTTTTCAACTGATGAGTTTTGAATTTCAATTGAGGAGTTTTAAATTTCAATTGACAAATTTTCAATTGCAAATGACGAGTTTTGAATTTCAATGAATGCATTTTTGAAAATTTGAATTGATATTTTTTGAATTTCAAATGTATTTTTTGAATATCAATTGGCGGGACTTGAATTTCAAATGAAATATTTGAATTTTAATTGATTTTCTCTGAATTTCAATTTCAAATAGTATAGAAGTATGGACATATATGTGTTCGCTTTAGTCAGCATTTTCTTCAAAGTCAACTGCAAACTAATTTTTATGTTTGTTTTCAGCCACATAAACAAAAATATTGAGATAACGGACACTATAGTTTGAAATAAATATGTATATAAAATAACTTTTAGAAGTAATCATGTTGTAGGCACTTGAATTAGGTTTAAAGGATGTCTACCATCATATACCCATCGATGGTAACATAAAAATAATAGAACCGAAAAAAAACTTCTTCAATTTGTGTGTCTTCTTAAATTATTGTTTATTTAGAACTTTCAAAATAGCTTAATTAGATACTTTAGATACATTTAATTCAAAAACGAAACATTTTATGTTAGCACGTAAACAACAGATGCCCGACGGATTATTTAAGTTTTTACATTGTAGTGAACGATTTCCTTTGGATGACATGAATAAAATATGGAAGACAACTTTTTGCTTTTGATCTATAATCGTTTACATTTTATATGTTAGGTTCTTTTGACAAGCTTTTAAAATAGCTATCCACTCGTATCCGTCTGCATGGATGCGTTTCTTCGTACACAAAGCTACGGAACAAGCTTACTCAAATAGTTGTTCGCTGTTAATGAGCGATAGTACCCTGCTGACATTGGCACCTTTACTAAGTTTCTTCTGGGGTTGTAAATTTGTGCACGATCGCCGTCATCCACAATGTTTTCAACGCTTGACAAAGCAAGCTGTGACGGTCTCACGTAGACTGATGAAAAGTCGCCAACAACACGAGAAACACGGCAATGGTGAGCGACTAAGACTGCCAAAATAGTGTTTAAATCTCACGTAATCAAATATGTGAAGCAACGCCACACCAATGGCTGGCTGGTTGAATAGCAACGCTGCACTCGGTTTGGTCGCGCTCATTCCGCACCATCATACTCGTAAATATGGGTCTGGGTGGTTTCATGCCATTCGCTTTGCATGGAGTACTCAGGCGTAGTTGTTTTACATACATACATACATATTCTTCTGAGTATTCCCCCTCGATGTGGTCATACTCGGAAGGTGGCCAGCACAACGTATAAAACATACGCTTAGTATCCGTTTCACAATGAGAAAATTGTTTTTAAGTTCTCATGTCCACAAGGTAACATCGGAATGGGAAGTAAATAAAGATTGGGTTTCCAGACTAATACACTTTTCTTGGTGTAACGTACATTGTACGTACCCAGAAGTCAGTTAGGCATAACAATGAATGTGTTCTTTGTTGTACTATATATGTATGTATGTATATTTATCAACCCACCCCAATGCAAATGATAAAATCGTTTTCGTTCTTCCCATCCAACTGGAGAGGTTATTAGCCTTAAGATTGCAGGTATTACTTACGAATCCAAAAAGTCCTCTGATAGCGACGTCATTTTAAGTAAATCGATATTGAAGTTTTAGTCCATTTATTTTTTTATTTATATTTATTATCGATACTCAATTCTTTTTCAAAAATATTTGTTGGTGTCAGATTCTGATTTTATTATGTTTGCAAAGCAATAAAATATTCATTGACTTTAGATTGTAATATTTTTTATTTAATATTGTTATGGTATTTTTTAACGTTCTGTTTTTTTCTTGAAGTTTTTAAATTTTTCTATCTAATAATAAAATATCTCCCAAAATGGTTAAATAATAAGTATTTTTCAAGAAAATAGTATGTAAACAAAATATTTTTTCTTTGATATACGAAAATCTGCTTTCTGAATCACGAACTTTGCTGCCAAATGCTTCCACATAAATTTTCAAGGCGATTGGAGAAACAGTTCTCCAGATATTGCGGTTTCAAAAATATTGTCCGTTGGGCGGGGCCACGCCCCCTTGATATATCAAAAATGCAAGTACAGGTTGATCTCGCTAAACACGTGCTTTTTATAACACGGCCTCGCTCTAACATGGTTTACTTTTTGGGACAGTTTTTCGTTGAACATGTTGTATGTTACCATACAAGGAGAACTGGGAGTGACCGGACTAAGACTTTGTTATTTTTGTTTAGCATGGGTGATGTTACGTTTTTTTGTTTAAGAAAATTTAGTACTTGTTGATACGTAATTTTGTATTTTGGTTGTAACTCGGTTATTTTACATAGTAAAAGTTTAAATTTTCTAATATTTTGTAGTAATTCGTAGTGAATAAACAACTCAATTTCACTTTTTTTGATGATGGTCACGATAAAGATACAAAAGCAAATCATTGCTATTTATCGGTTTTATTTCGCTTCAGTTATTGTCCCTAGATTTATCTCTTGAAACATTCTAAGTGTTCTTTTTTATAAGATTTTGTATTAAAGAAACTGAATAAAATATTTTGTTCTCGTTTTGAATACGGTCCACATATGCTGCGAACACTGAAAATACATGCAGGCAATATGGAAAGTTTGAATGTGTCTGTTTGTGTTTTGTGGGAGGTTTCTGGGTATAACGACACACAAACAGATCAACTTTAGTTGACCATTTAATGTTCACTTCAAAAAGAAATAAAACATTGTACAGCTCAACACGTGTACTTATACATTTAATAATAACTACATTCAACACTAACTGAAATCCTTTGGTTTTCTTTTTCTATTACTTTCAGACACATCAGAGGAATTCCAATGAGGAACGAGTGCCCAATCCACATTTGG